>WEIU01003903.1:13281-29950 GCA_013389925.1 Aegithalos caudatus
CCCCAGCTCCCTCAGCCGTTCCTCATAGGGTTTGTGCTCCAAGCCCCTCACCAGCCTTGTTGCCTCCTCCGGATGCACTCAAGTATCTCAAGGTCCTTCCTAACCTGAGGGGCCCAGAGCTGGACAGAATAATTTTGCTCTGTATAATTTAATGTAGGTCAAAGAGGCTAAACACTGGGGAAAACATTTAACTGTCTATGCATAGAGCATATGTCATCCAGAGCAACTTTTTGTCTCTGAGACATTCACCAGTGGCAGAAGATTTGCAGGAGATCGATGTCCTTCTGAAGAGGCACCCAGTGCCTGGCAGTAGCAGGGGCTGATGAGCTCAGAATGTCATGAGGCAATGACACTCAGATCAGAGACAACTAGGTGTTTGCATCTTCCAACCATCCTGTGGACACAGGAGCATGTTTAATCATAAAAATGTAGGAAGTTTAGTCCAGAGCTAAATATCTACTTGGAACATTACTTAACTGTATTAGAAACCATTTAGCTTGCTAAGCATCAAACTCCACATTTTAGAAGGGGTGACCCAAGTTCACTGTAAGTCTATAGCAAAAGTACTTAGAATTTTGGAAAACTGGCTCATTCTCTTGAGTGTTTGCAGCTGCCAGCATTCAACATGGCAAAGACCTAGAGTTCTGTAAACTCTATGAAGCAGGGGTATTGGGCAGAAATGTCTTTAATTTATATGTTCTGGCTGTGCTCCAAAATCAGTGGTCATCTAAGTTTACCTAAAAGGTGAATGAAGGTTGAAGTAATTGGTTAAGGTTCTTCTTTTCCCTCAGTGTTTAGCAACCACACATGAATACATGTTTTCACATGCTGAGTACATTTCTAACCTTATTATCATGTGTTTCAAGGTTTTGCTTGGACATCAGTTAATTTTATTTTAACAAGTTATCTAGATGTATCTGTTCCCTACGTGTCTCACACAGGATCAGGTCAGGTCAATCATGATCAGATCAGGTAAAAAAATTGACAAAAAAAAAGCTGATCTGATAAAAGAGGTGAAGAGACAGCTAGAGAGAAAGAGAGACAGAAAGAAAGACAGAAAGAAAGACAGAAAGACAGAAAGAAAGACAGAGAGACAGAAAGAAAGAACGACAGAACGACAGACAGAAAGACAGGAAGGAAAGAAGGAAGGAAGGAAGGAAGGAAGGCAGGCAGGAAGGAAGGAAGGCAGGAAGGAAAGAAAGGCAGGAAGGCAGGAAGGCAGGAAGGCAGGAAGGAAGGAAGGAAGGAAGGAAGGAAGGAAGGAAGGAAGGAAGAAGATATCCATATTGAAAAAATTGTTAATGTCCAAGAAGTCTGTACATCAAAAATCACAGATGGTATGAAGATGCTTACTTGATATGTTCCAGAATATTCAAGTTCTTCATTCCATAACAAATAGTTCAGGGATTTAATAATGTGCAGGAGGCTAAGTCTTTAACATTCAAGAAATTACTATGATTATCAGGTTATTTCTGGTCATAACCAGTGTTTCTGGTGGATTGGTGTTGGTTTGGCTTGTTTCGGTTTTAATTCTGATTAACTTTTTAAAGGAGCCTGATTTCACTCCTATACCACAGTCTGAGTTTATGTCCTCACATTGTTTCTTCCTGCTGTCCTTGCANCTTCCTGTTTCCTTTGCATTGTTTCTTACTTTTTTTTTTTTTTTTTTTTTTTTTTTAAATGCTGATATATAATGCAAATGTGAAAAAAAAATAAGAGCATTCGTTAATTCCATCTCCAGTGGGATTTTTCCAAGTGTGTTTTGGAAAAGTATATCCAATGATTCCATTAAATCCCGGATGAAATAGAACAGTCTCTATTGTCATTCATTTTGTTACCCATCCATCAGAAAGCTCAGTCACAGATAAGTGTTTACAAGTCACTTCACCTGAGCATCATCTTTGTGTACCATTCATGACAGACAAAAACATGTACCTCCATGACAGCAGAGATATTTGATGTGGACCATGAACCTACCCCTAGGGCTGTATCCTTGGCTATGACAGACCCAGTTTGCAAGCTGAATGACTGTTATTCTACTGAATTTCTGATTCTCTGTTTTGTGTATCTTTTTGTCCTTGTTTTCCCCTTGGGAGGACAGGACAAAAATTCAGTGTCAGTCAATCACTGAGGGATCTCTTGTCTTATCAGAAAAATTTTGAGTATATTCACTTGAAGCTCTGGACATAAATTGTTGGTGCTTCAATAGCTTGTATGCACTGGCCATGTGGAAAAGACATACTTTGGGGACCAAGATCATATCTCTGTCTGGCAGTGGAAAAAGTATTTTGCTCTTAAAATTGTTACAGAATTTGTTTGCAGTTAATTGACCAAATCAAGAATGCCTCATTCAAATTGTTGTTTTTCATGGATTTCTGCTTCAAGTTTAGTCTACTATAAAGCATCCAGGTATGAAATACAGGGCCAAAAATCCAGAATTTTTGGCCTGGTACAGCTAGAGTTTGAGGATGGATTATTTGCATAGAGTAACTGACAAAATAACGGCATGTCTTTATTCTTTAGTATTACATAGGAGCTGACTGAAATATCTAGCTAGTGTTCCTCTTCATTCTGACCTGCACAAATCCAATTTTACACAGAACAGAAAAAAAAAATTAGATTTTGTGATTCTGATTCTTTAAAAAATCCAAAAAATAATCACATTGCTATATTTCATTATACCTTTTCAAAATAATGTGGTTATTGAACAGTCATAAGTGTAAATTGGCCACTGTAGTAACTGATATAGATTACTAGGACTTACGGAATTAGTCCCTAATTTTCATTGGTAAAATCTGTTGCGTAATTCTGAGCCACCTATCAGCTACTTGGACCACTAGAAAGTAGATCAGTTTGTGATTAGTAAATGACTGACGTTTCATCCAAAATTGCAAAATGATTAGTGAAATATTTAAGAGACTTTTCCTTAAAAGAAAAGAAAGAAAAGAAAAGAAACACGAAAACTCATATAAGTTAGTCATTACATACCACACTTACAGGAATTAAGATCTGTAGATTTTACTGGTTTTTGCAGTCAGCAAGAATCAGGAGACACCTCTGACTTTCTGTCAGTGCTCTGAGCTAAGTCAAGTGCTTGTAATTCTCACAGTAAAAGTGACATTTACTAAAAGTGAAGAAATAATGTTTACTCAAATTGTTAGCTGCTTTTTCTAGTAATCTCTAGTGCCTTCTCCTTCTTCTTTTTCCTCTTGCTCTTTTTTCTCTTCTTGCTCTTCTTCTTCTTTCTTCCTCTTCTTCTTTTCTGCCATGGTTCTTTATTTATAAGGTAAGGGAAACCATTGACTGTGGAAACCTGGGTTGGCCAGGATTTAAGCACAAAAACTGCTAAGAAACAGTGTGTTAAATAGCTCTATCAAAGTGATTCTATCAAAACGCTTGTACTGAGATACAAACACTTTGCAGTCAAATGTCAAGTGAATCTGAATATGCCCTGGCAAATCTACCAAAGAATAGTCTTATATGGAGAGCCCTGAGGTTAATGTGATGCTTACAGTGGGTTTTAGAGGAGAGTAACAGCCTGGAGTTTGGCCTGAATTTAGTCTTTCCAACTATGAGAATTCTAAGAACTTTCAGCAGGCAGAACATTTTGAGACTATTGACACACTTGTGTCTGATCTGAGAGGGATTTTAAGAAATTATTTAAAAGGAAGATATCAAAAAAGGCATTGCCTTCTTAACGTATGGACAAAGAGGAAGAGACTTTTAATATTGCTATCCCAATAGCATATGTTTATTTGTTTGCATTTGTAGAAACCTACAGCAAAGTGATGTGGACTTTCATTTCCCTCAATTTCCCTGTGAGTCTGTATGGAGGCTTATAAAAAGAATCATAAGGTGACAGAGTGAATATTTCATATATAACTTTAGAGCTTACCTAAAATCCTTTCAATCTGCCTATGTAGGGAGCTACACCAATATGATAACGTGCATACCTATTTTAATGATATATTTTCTGAGCAGAAAAGCCATATGCCACTTTTTTGTCCTGAGCAATGAAACTTAATGAGGAGAAATTCAAACTATTGCAGAAGATTAGAAAGGGGTAAAAATTCTCAGATGGTCTGGATGAAAATTGGTAAAGTTAGCTGCAAATATCATTGCTTAGATCATGACCATTATTTTTAATCTCTCATTCACAAAGAAAAGCTTGCTGGGAGTTGGGACTTGTTATCTTCATTTTATGGGCGACTGCTCTTGGAATAACAGCACTGATAGAGCTCTGGTGGTGAGTCAGTTGGGAAGGAGAAATGGACAACAGAGCCACTCAGAACACGAAGTGTGAGGACAAGGGAGAAAAGAGCTATTAATGTTTCTGGTAAAGAATAGCAATTTCTTAATTGGTGGAAGGAGTTCTCATGAAAAAAATAAGTCACAAATAATTTCTCCCCTTATTTACTATTCATCTTGATGTTGATCTATTTCAGAGTGATGTGAGCTTACCTTTAAAACCACTTTGATGAGAAATGAGAAGTTTTGAGACACGTTTCCAGGGAAAGTTTGGAGGCATGCTCTATTATCTTTTTCTTTAAATATATTAACATCCTTGCTATGAGTACTGATATCTGAATATCTGTTTTGATATCATTACCCATGACATTAACCCATGGAAGCTCCTCTCCTGCTTCCAGCTCCACCCTCCCCCACATCGGAAAAGGGAAAGCGATGCAGATGGAAAAGGACAATGAAGATAATCTGTCTTTTAGTTGCAACATACCTCAGCTGAGGGCATTTAGAGAGCCAGGAACATGGAGTGGGGATGACAACTCCCACTCATATTTCCCTCTATTGAGTGTTGCAGTTTGGGGTCTCTGCAAGGCTCTGGTGACCTGGATTAAAAGGGGTGGTACGATCACCACATTCTTGGTGTGTGATTCGGGCTAAGGACAATGCTATTCCAACGTGGAAGACGTTCCAAAAAGCGTTTATTCTCATAAGCATACAGTTTATATACTCTTGGGGTCTTATCGCTACGTCAGAGGGGTCTGGTTACCTTATTGGGTTAGTAGAGGGATGGAAAAATACTGGTATTCGGTTAGAGGAGGGGGTTTGCATTCCTGGGGTGATTTCTTATCTCGAGGAGGCAGGAGGAGGTTTTTCTGTGCCCTTTCTCATTACAAACGCGAGATCTTCCGAGCGCCTTTCCCTGCCTAACCACAATTGAGGAAAAATATTGTGTCACACTTTACTGCAGACTGACTTGTTAAAACCAAATTGTATGTTACACAATTTTGTGCAAATCATGTGTGATATAAAAGTCAATTGTGTTTCATTCCTTTAGTTTATGTGGTATTTAAATGACAACCCTTGCACCAGCAATCATTTATATGTCAGTCATTTCCCTGATTTTTGGAATAAAGCCTATTTTTTGCTCAGTGACATTAATGGCAAAATTTCCACTAGTCTTAAAAAGCTGAAGTTGTTAGAAGATGAAGGAAACTAAAAACTTTCATATCTGTGTGGAGTGTTCCAGTGCTACAACTGCATGTAAGGTTTCTGTTTATCCTCCTCATTGACTTCTTTCACAGAAGTGGGGCATATGTTTATTTATTTGTTTCATTGGAAACAAACTAATTAGATCAGCTTATCTATGTAAAGAACAAGCAGAAGTTTTGTTGGGAGGTAGGCATGTGAGGTGTGCATTAAATTCCTATACTTTACCTCACAATGAAAATTTAATGCTTGAAGTCCACTGGGATTTTAGTTTTAAGTTAATATAACTTACCCCATGGTAAGGTTTTGCAAGAAAGACCAAAGCAAAACCAGAAAATAGGATAGGAAGATGATATTATACTCAGTACACAGAAGCAAAAGAGCTTCTGGTTCATAAAATTGTCAACATTTTTGACACAGGTAATTCTGAAAACATCTACCAGTTTGATATCCATCTGCATCTAATGAGATTCGACACAGTAGACCCCCTTGAACTTCCATCCCCAGAATGTTTTCACCTTGCCTTTTGGATGTGTTCACAAGGGAGATGTGTTGGTCCTTTCATGTCAGACCTTAATTGGAGCATACTTTCCCTTCCTCACTGTATCTGTTTCACTAGGGACTTTCATCAGACAGAGTAAAGGGCTTTTTCACTCTCTCAGTCTGCTTTAATACAGAGCATTCAGCTCCTTCTACAAAGTGTCTTCATTTTTTCCCTCCTGTTTTTGAGGTCTCCTACTCATTCTACTATTGAAATGTTTCTTTGTGCAGTCTGTCCTCTGTATTAACTTCTTGTGCATGGATCTGTCTATGGAGTCTGCATTGGAAGGGAGAGTGAGGGCTCAGGCAAACTTTGCATTTCATTCTGGCTTTCTACATTTATGAATGTATTTTCCATCAGCATTGTATTATGTGGGAGATTTTCACCTTTCATCTTTTAGCCTTTAGTTCTCCACATCTATTCAGGAACCTTCATCTCTGTTCCCCACTTTTTTAGACCCAGAGATACACTCTTTTTCTTATTACCCAAAATCTCTCTACTTCAGTCCCACTTGCCTTATCACTTTTGCTTTGTGAGTCCTTTTCAGTGAGTACTCCTTCTTTTCCCTGCACTCTTTGTTCCTGTACTTTCTTTTTTTTCTCTAGTTAAATACCATACAAAGATGACTTTCAGGTGACAGAATGGTCCCTATCAGTCTGATAATTGTGTTGGCTGTACTCATATAAATGTTACTAGGAACTATAAGATTTGACCTTGCTGGGTGTTTCTCAGTCACTGTTACAGGTCAGACTTTGGATCTCAGCTGAGGAAATCATGTAAACATCTGCTGTTTTCTGCAAGACTGCTATTCTAACTGATAGCAGTTTGATTCAATTCGATTTGATCAAATTCAACTCTATGTAGAGCACTGAAATTCCCACTGTATTATGTGTTTAATGCCTTCCAACACCACAGCAACAAACAAATGTCTACCTCTTAAGAGTGATCTTGCTTCTCAGCTTCACTTCTGTCAATAGCAACTGTACTCTTTTTTTGTCAAATCCTGTCCTTAATTATGATCTCTACTCTGACTTCTGTGAAACTGTATCTGCCTGAAAATTGTAGGCAAAAAGAACTGTGTACGAGTAATAGACTAATTTTATCCACTGCTTTCTTAAAAACTGTTTGAGAATTCAGTTTTATGAAACCAAAATAATATGATTATGACAACATTGAAGATAAATCTATCATCTGTAAACCAAAAGGTTTTACTTCCTCCATATTTCTTCATTGCTTGGATTGTAATAAATGATTTTGAACTTAACTATGCCATTGCAAAGCACTATATTAAGTACATGATCATGTTTAGAATGCATCCTGAATTTCAGCTCCATTTTTTGTTTGTTTGTTTGATTTTGTTTTAAATCTGACTCTTAGGTCACTGCTTCTAAAACTGCAGCAAACAATTTTACAATGATTGACCTGAATGCAGCCTTTAATAGGACTGAGACGTTGAGAGCAATCTGATTTTGCTAGGCTTTACCACACCTGTTAGGAAAGTGACTTTCAAATTCACAAAAAGAATGAATTTCATAAATCCAGAGGAAATTTATTTTAGATGTATAATTTAACATATATTTGACATGATTCAAATAGCTACTTGTAGAAAAGCAGAAAAGGCTCAATTCTAAAATAGTGTTCAGCATTTATCATGGAAGAAAGACAGCCAAAATACAGGCCACCACTCTTGAGACTCTGAGATAGCTAGATAGATCTGACTATTCATTTAGATTGCATTACTGATCAAAGTATACCTTCCAAACTGGGTGTAAAAAAATGCTCCCAGTACAAGAAGGTGTGCTCTTATAAAAAAAAATTAATAATTACTTTTCTAAAGTGTCTTTCTCACCCAATTAATGAACCATTACTATCAAACACTCAGGACTCAACAAGTGATGTATCATGGTGTAGTCCACTGAGTCAAAAATGGAGTGCAAGGACTTTTCTGTCCAGCCTGATTTTGTAGGATCAGTGGTGGCCTGTACCTTTACTACCAGAGCACTTGTTCTAGGATGCTTGACCCTAAAATCCAGATGCAGGATGAGATGAGTCAAATCTCCAAACCAAATTGACCAGAGGTGTTCAGAGACATCTAGTGTTGTATGCAAAGACAGTCTTGTAGGACAGTGTGGTGATTAATTTTTAAGTTGCAACCTTACCCCAAGTTATCATTCATTGTAACCCTACCCTGGATTGGTTTGCCCTGTCCCACCTATCCCATTGGTCCAAGCCTTGGATCTATCCCCTGAGGAGAGCTCTCTTATGGGAAGTCACAGGGGTTAAGGGCTCTCTGCCTACTCCTCTGCCCTGGGGGACACACGCGATCTCCTGGGGCTTGCCTGCCTCGTGTTCCCCTGTGGGAACCATGCTTCCTCCCGGTGTGGGACCCCCAAATAAACCCATCTAATCACACCCTCAGAAGCTGTGTCGTGTCTTGCCTGCCCACATGCTGCTCCTCAGATGCTCCCATAAGGCTCTTGTACCTCCCCGGACCCAGAGGAATGTTGCTCTCACCCCCTGCGGCTGCTGGCTGGGCCAGAGAAGAGCAGGGGGTATTGCAACAGGACAACCCAGACAATTCTTTCTAGAAAGATGTGCATGTAGGAGTGGTTTAACTGCTCCAATTTACCAGGACAGGTATGACAACCCCACTTTGAATGCTTAGTGAGACAGACTTCCAGAGAGTCTTCCAACCAAGAGCACACATCTCAACTAGTCATCACAGAATCATAAGATGGATTGGGTTGGAAGGTATTTTAAAGATTATTCAATTCTACCCCCTGCCACAGGCAGAGACCTGTCCAACCTGGACACTTCCAGTGGTAGGGCATCCACAGCTTCTCTAAGCAACCTATGGCAGGGTCTTGCCATCCTCACAGGGAAGAATGTCTTCCTATTAGCTTATCTAAATCTATCTTTTTTCAGCTTGAAGCCATTAGTCAGGACTTGTTTTAGCCAGCTCTTTACAGTGGGAGCAGCTGGACTCAGTGTTCTGAAACTAACCTCGGAGATAACAGCCAAACATTTCTATAATCTGGGCAATGCTTCAATTTGACAAAATATTTGTGCAACTATTATGAGAAAGAAATAAACCCCAAAACTCCAACATTAGTGATTTTTCAACATTAAGAATTATTTTAAGTCCTGCAAGAAAGTAAATATCCATGAAAGGCAGAGGTTGAGACATAGAGGGAGCACAGCTTTTGAACAAGCAGCAAGGACTCCTCTGCTTTGGGGAGAGGAAAATGGGTATCCTGGAAGAAGTCCCAGTAGAAAGTCATTGTTCTAAGTATGACTTCCTAGAATAGACAAAAATTTACAAAGAAATTCCAATGTGTGCATGATATAGCTTAGACCATCATTGGAAATACGTTTTAAGAGGAAATTTTTTTGTGCAATTCAGTTAGTTTCTCATTTCTTTGAAAAGAAAATGCCTGTTACAATTTCTCAAAAAAAATTGTGCCTTTGTTTCAGCACCTTATGCCTAAGCACTTCAGCATACTGCATTATACACACTGTGAAATTTGGGGGTGTAAATCTTCTCTCTGTGTAAAGTCCTTGTTTTCTGTTTATAAAAAATAGAGTGTAAGGGGACATAAAACGTAAGTGAATCAAGCCCTCAGCTAGCATTTAATTGATAAGAACTAAAGCTAATATTAGATAACAAATAAATGGTCTGTTGCACAGGCATTTAATTAAACACCAAATTAATGCAGTAATGACCTACTGGAACTAACAGCCAGAAATGCTTTACTGCAGGCAAGCATCTGGAATGTTTCACCTTTTTTTTTTCTTTTTTTTCTCCCTCTTCCCTCCTGTACAAATACACTGAAAAGGCACACATTCATTTTTAATACTCAGTCTGCAGGACTTCTACTTTGTCCTTTACCCTGTCTGAAATGCTAACATCACTGGGCACCAGACAATCTTTGCCAGTGTCTCTTTCCTGATAGGAACAGCAAACAAATGGTGAGTTGGTGTTCCTTTCCCTTCCCCTGCACACCGCCCTTCTGTGTCATTCTCTGGTTGAAACTCAGCCCTGTACACCTTGGGTGATTGCACACTTCCCAAAAGATTAATTGCAGACAGCACTTTGGATAATGGTCTCAGGTACGAAGCCTACCATGACATGCAGTAAGCACAGGAATCAATACATTTCTTTATCTGTTCAAGTCCATGTCCATAAAAGTGTTTTCAATCATACCCCAGAATATCTGAGGGATGTGTGGGAGATTAGCTCTGCTCGGACACATTCAAGAAGATTTTTGTTCAAGGCAAAATATGCAAGAGTCTTTAAGGGGACCTCAGCACAGTTTTGCTCTCCTCTACCCTGCCATATGAAGTTGTGCAACAAAGTAAATTTGTGGGGCAGTTAGTGAGGCAGTGCTGGAGAAATCCCCCAGGCTAGCCCTCACTACTTGGTTTGTGCCAGGAGTGGCCGCCCTCAGGTCTGGTTTAGGCCCGAGTGGCAGTGCCGAACAGGGCTGCTTATGCTCTCAATGGCAGCTGGTGGTACAGCATCTAGGATCAGGGAGAAGAACTGATGTGTTTGTGTGATTCCCAAAGGAGTCTATTCCCCAAGGGGGGCAGAGAAAAAAAGCCGAAGGACAAAGCAAAGCACAAACTTTTAAACAAGGGAGGAGCAGGGGGAGGGTAAAATTCTTCAACCAATCAGGGATACAACTGGGAGGAGATTAAGGAGGGGCTCACAAAATGACAACCAGTTGGAAAGATAGTGGGAATAGAAAGGGGCACATGGACCAATGGGGCTACCTGGAATAGGGGAATTCCTTGGGTGGGTTTAGTCAGGGGGTTGGGACAACAACAAGGAAATTTCTAGAATCAAGCATAGGGATTAGGGAGATTGATATTCATGTAGATGGGGTAGGAGGCAGGTCTAGGGAGTGGTGCACATCTGGGTGAAGAAGGAGATGACCTGGGAATTATCAAATATATTGGGGAGGAAACAGGGATGAACTATTGGGAAAATAACTTCGCAACTTAACAAAAACACACCACCACAAGTTAGTGGGTGCATACACACATATATAAAAATATACGTATATGAATTTCTGATTCTTCTGGCTCTGAACACTGAATGGAGTCAGGTACACAGTCCTCCTGGTTGTCTCAGCAGTCATTGGAGAGAAATATCCACCTCCCTTCAGTTACTGGTAGAAATGCTGGGTGAGCTCTACCTCTCCTGGCAGTGCTTTTCCCTCCTCATGGGACTGGCACGGGTCCTGTGTCCCTGTCTCAGCTAATTACCAAGATTTATGATAGATCTGTCAGGGCCTATGTGTCTTTCCATAAAAAACTATTGGTTTTATGAATATTAAAGTGGATTTGCACTCTAGACATCCATCTTCTAGGTAAATCTCATCCCAGTTTCAAACTTTTCTTGTTTCTCCTCTCAAGAAAATAAAGATCCCCATGTGGAAGATTTACATTCCTTTGTCCCATTGCAACACCATTTGAGCTCAAACTCATAAAAGTGTGAGGTAAGACCTGAAATAAAGACAGCTTCCGCTGTTATCTCACTAATTATGGTCTAAATGACAGAGGAAGTGAAGGGATAGGAATTTGTTTTCCTACTCCTTACACAGGATTGGATGTTATTTAGAGGCATAGATTATTCTAAGGTCTTGAAGCAAAATTCACTGTCTCACAGCAGCACAGAAGATGTGAACCATATCTACCTAAAGACATTACTCAATAGAGTGCAGTTCCCAATCAGAAGGGATTTTCTATCTTCAGGTTTTTTTCCGTGGGCTTCACAGGCTTGGATACAAACAGAATCAATCTTACATTCACCATCTCTGGTGTGTTTATCTTCAGATTTTTAATTCATCAGGCTACACTGAAAAAGACGTTTGTATAATGCCTATTGTAGTGTGCTCCCACCTTTGAAAAAAAATACCAAAAACAGTTTTGAAGCAGGATTTTAGATATCTTTTCTACAAATCCACATTATACCAAGCAACATAGATTTGTTGTATTATCAACAGAATACTAGTCAAAACAGTCAATGAAGTCTAGAATACCATTAATTTAATCTTAAAACACACATAATGCCCTAGACTCCATTCTCTATATTGATCAGGTCTTCGTTGCTCATGGCTTAGATTGGAAACTTGAAATCAAGTGGATTTATCACAAACTTGGTACTAGAATAATAGTTATCATGGTAATAACAATAACCATAGTAATAATAATAATCACAACAATTGCAAAGACATTGAAGAGATTCACAGTGATCCTGATGATTCAGTAGGTGTCTGAATGCCGCATGAATCTTCCATCTTGTGCCTGGTCATTAAGTGTCACCAGAGTCACTATCTTTTGCATGAGGGATAAATCTGAGACCTTTCCTTGTCGTTACAGACTCTTGTCATCTTATAAGAAATAAGGGTTGACCTCAGGGTCTTTGCCACAAGACAAAGGGGAATTATAATCTAGTTACTTAAACTTCTCTTACAGTTTCCAGTACAGACCATTTTGTATCTTCCACAGTTAGGAACTACCACCATCCATGGAAAAAACAGTTCTTGTGTGCTGTATGGGAGCCAGCAACTTTTGAAGACTTTGATGCTAAATGCATACACAAATATGTCCATGGAAATCTGTGATTACCCACGCACTCTTCAGGCAAATTCTATTCCCATTTATAGCTGCTGACTCTTACTGTGATCACTTTGTCGCTTGCCTTGAGAACATTTATACTGATATAAGTAATGCAAAAACTCCTGAACAAGGAGCAAATTCTCTTTTCTCAGGCAATAGTTAAAGTGCTAGCTACACCTGCTCTAAACAAAAGTACAGGTAACACCTCCCAGAAGAGCACAAAACAGAACTAATTTGTTCATTAAGCACCCCAGCATCCCTGTGGGGTATGTATGTATTTTATTATCCCCAAGTTAGCAGGCAGGTAGAGTGACTACCTCAAAGACACACTTATGGTAAATGAAGGAATTCTAACGCCTACTCCTTTGTTCTGCTGGGTAAACAGGCAATAGTTCAAAGCAGCTTTAATTCCATGTCCCATTATCTTTGTTGTTTTCTGTGTGTCACGTGGCAATGCAACAATAATGTACAAAGTCGCTTTCTCCAGTGATGAAAATAGGGATTGTCAAAACCAGATAGCTTCCTTTTATAATAAACACAGGATTGTGGAATATTTGGGACTTCTATTAACAGTCCTCTTTATCCCCCATACTCACACACCTTTTCCTGTAAAGTTTGAAGGAAAGTATGGTGTGACTTTGAAAACAAACCCGAGATTTTCCAATGCAGCCTGCATTGTACACATGTGTACACAGTATATGAGCTGGTGCTACTAGGGGTAAGGCATCTGGAATATCAAGTTCAGATGGCTCAGAACCAGATTGAGCTCATAAAATGAACATTACCACAGCCACAAAACTAACCGAGGTAATCATGTACTATTTAGACAAGCAGCAGCATTGCCCTTTGTGAAGGGCTTTAGAATGTGCAAGTCAAGTGTATGGTTGCATAAAGATTGGGGATATTACACCCAGAGAAATCCTCAGAAGACAACAGCATCATTAACTATTTACGTCGTGACTCTACCCATTATCGCATTTGACAAACAGTTTAATTTCAAGAAGGAAAAACAAAAATAAAAAATAAAACAAACACACAAAAACACAAAGCGGGAAAGAAGAAAGCTGTGCATCAACAAAGGCAGCTCAGAAATGAAAAACAGGCAAAATGTCAAGCATGTCAAAGGAGAGAGATGGGAAATAAAAGGTTCTGCTCTTTTGCCTATTCACTTGCTTTCATTTTGGATAAATCATGGCTATTTACCAAATTTAGAATTCATTAAAACATGGCATTAATTTGAAGACACGCACAGAGAAACAAAGAGCCTTTACTCTCTTCCCCTCTCTTCACCATGAATTGAACATTCACTCTCAGCAATGACAGCAGTCAATTTTACCCGTATATATGAGCAGTATATATCACATCCAAAATATCCAAGTAATTGTTTGATTTAGTGGTTTTAGTATATAAAATTAGCCCAAGGGATAATTTGGTCTTTGTGTGACGTGTGACTCAGCTGCTACTTCCTTGACCAGACAAGGCTCATAATGTAACAATTGTTTAAAAAGGCTTTTTTTGAAAAGGCTGATGGTATAGAAAGCTGATGTGATTTTCCTGACCATTTAAAAAGGCTCAGGAATGTGCACTGCACAACTGACAACCGTTAATGTATGAAACACAAAATGCCTGCACAATTTCAGTAGTTTCATTTAAGGTCAAAGGGCTCCTGAGGAAAAGCAGACTTCTTAAACATGGATTTTAGAGAGTTAAGGCAACCCTTTGTGTTCTTTTCCAGACTAAGGTGAGACTAATCCTTTTCATGTAAGCAATTGTTAGAGTTGCCCACACAATCTGCTGGGATGCTCAAATCTTGATGCAGATCTGCCATACAAATCCAGAGCTAGGATGAGAAACAGACTCAAGTTGCACCAGAGGAGGTTTATACTGGATATTAGGAAAAATGTCTTCACTGGAACTGTTGTCCAGCCCTGATACAGGCTGCCCGGAGCAGTGGTGAAATCTCTATCTCTGGAGGGATTTGAAAGATTTAAAGAGGTGTGATGCTTGGGGACGTGGGGTAGTGGTGGCCTTGGCAGTGTTTGGTTAATGGATGGGCTTGATGATCCTAGATGTCTCTTCCAAACTATTCTATTATTCTAGTAGACAACATACGGAGCTGAGGAGCAAGCTTCTCAAGAGCTATAGAGTAGCTCAAACAGATACAAGGACAACATGAAACTCTGACCAAGAAGGCAGAATTTTCTTTTTTAATCAACTTAACAAAACACTTTGCCAACCATCCAAATACCATTTCCTTATAGATAGGGTTTCTATAGGGGATAACGTTTTCGTTGTTGGATAGGGGCAGTTTCCACTGCCTTTGGTAGATCACAAAAATTTTCACAACTGCCAAATTATATAGCATCATACTTTAGTCCCAGTAGTTGGTGATAATATGCAAACCTCTCCTTACCCATATTTTCAGGGTGAAGGTTTGAATAAAAATGTAAGCTGTTATGTCAATCTGCTTTTAAATACATGATGTACACACAAGAAAAGGAATTACAGCAACACACTTCTTTAATTCTGTCCATTTTAGTATGTCATTGATTATTTTCCACTGCATTTTTCATTTACAAAAGGAGACTACCTTCTGAGAGAACACTTATTAAATGCTTTCTTTTTAATTCATAAAGGAAAAAGTCTCATATGTTTATTACATATTATTCAACTTTTATTTTGAAGACAGATTAATATATTTCTTCCCATGTTTCTCAGCAGTTCTCAACAATCTGTCTGCTTTATAGGATGAATATATTTAAATTCACAACAAGACTCAAAACATACTCTGTAGGTAGGGATATTGAGGCATAAAGCACTACGTTGAAAAATGTTATCTAATTTTGAGGGTGTGGTTTTTTATGAAAATAACATGGCTGAGTCTTTCCTCTAAGTCCTTTAGGGATGGTCACAACCATTTCTGAGAGCTTCTTATGCAGCTCCACTTCAGCTGCTACAAGAAGGAGGATGAGCCAGGAGGTGTAGATAAACTAGCACAGGTACTGAGGGCCAAAGATGAGCTGAAATGTGGCTCCAGAGTTATGGACAGCTGTCACATGAGCACCCTGACTGGGACTGGTCTGAGCCATGAAAGCTTCTGACCATCTACATGGCTCAAAACCAAGTTGTAACACTCTTCCCATCTCTTTTCAAATACCTCTTTACACAGTAAAACTCGGCCTGCTTCTTTCATCTCTGTTCCTTGTCATATTGAAAGTCTGCCTGTCCCAGGTACCTCTCTTAGAGTCCCATATTCAAAGTCAGATTTCATGCCCAGTTGCAACATCCTCATGATATCCTCCAGGATGACTTTATGTTCCAATAGGTGATTAAAATTCTCTGTCACACCAAAGCCCATATAAATTTTCATCTTCCTATCCATCCAGACCAGCCGACTTTTCATGTCAACAAAATTTTTTGCTTTCCTTTCAACCTTCTTTTTTGTCATAGAATTATAGAATATTCTGCATTAGAAGAGACCAGGAGGAATCATAAAACTCTTGGCCATACACAGAACAATCACAACAAACCAACCATTTGCCTGACAGCATTGTCCAAGCAATCCTTGAACTCTGCCAGGCTTGGTGCTGTGACCACTGCCCTGGGAAGCCTGTTCCAGTGCTTCGGTGGGAAGAACCTTTTCCTAGTATCCAACCTAAACCTCCCCTGATAGAAAATCATGCATTTTCTATGCATCTAGATCAGAGTATGCTTAAGCTTTCTGGGTAAAGATGATTTTAAAAAAAAAAATTTTACTGCAACTACTAAGCGATCTTTGTTAAGCAAATAATTTTGCTTTGAAAGAACCTACAGTCACAGAGAGACTCTATAACAGCAATATGTATACACATGCACAGATATAGACATGAAAAAAAAAAGTCTGTGAAGAGCTAGAAAGCACAGAAAATTTAAATTTGATGATAAAAGTTGTAAAAATTATTATTAAAATCACATCAGAGCTTTTGTTATCCTCCCTGAAAATATTTTAACCAGCAACCCCCACTCTATCTAGAATAAGTTCCAAAATTAATATAAAAGATAAACAAAATATGA
>WEIU01003906.1:1393-23620 GCA_013389925.1 Aegithalos caudatus
TGGACTCCTTAACATTTGCAAATACCATAAGTGCTTTTTATCTTCTCTATGCACTGACTTGAATGTGACTGTTTGTGGTGAACAATTCTATGCAGCAGTTGGCCAATTTCAACTTAAATGCCCATTTTGATTTACAGTTTTGTTTGGAGCTCTTTTTGAGAATGCTGCCTTCATAGCATTACAAATTTTGGACCTACATATCACCTTTTTGAACTGGGGTTTAACTGTTTTATTCTACCTGTAACTGATGTTGCTTTCCTGTTGATCCTCTGGAAGTCAGTGCTAAGTTTGGGAGAAAAAAAAAATCTCTTGTTCTCATGTTAATCCACTTGAACTTTTAATCTGATAATTGTTCTCTCACATAATGCAGTTAGGGAAAGAGTACTCATCATGTACAACTGACAGTTTCTCTTTTGCAATAATGTCTTGCTTGTGTTGGTTATGTGACTAGATATAAAACTTGTTCAAAGTTGAAGCAGAAACTTAATTATACATTTCATCTATTTCTCATTAGAGTGTATGCCATAGTTTAAATTTACAAATCAAC
Source organism: Aegithalos caudatus (assembly GCA_013389925.1). Classification (NCBI taxonomy): domain Eukaryota; kingdom Metazoa; phylum Chordata; class Aves; order Passeriformes; family Aegithalidae; genus Aegithalos; species Aegithalos caudatus. The sequence continues at coordinate 1,941 of WEIU01003906.1, forward strand.
TTCTTTAGCTACAAAAGAAACTAAAGCACGTTGGTGATGTGATGCTTATCAGTTCAGAAGTATAGGCATCACCAGTATCATTATATCATAGTAAATGGCTGATGGCTATATGGTAGAGTAATAGAAATTCTATGGCACTGTCTCCTTAATTTTAAATATCTTTATAAATGCATGTTTTTTTCTATCTCTTATTATGTCAGCTGTACTTAAGGAAAAACAGTTTGTTGTGTGAATATATAGTTCCTAATTAAACTTACCTATTTTTATATTTGCATAATAGCTTAACTTTTACAACAGAAAGGGCTCTTTTGACTTGATAAGAATCTATAAAAGAATTTCATAAAGGAGAGTGAGATTCAGGTATTTAATATAATTCAGCACTTTACTGTTGAACAATAGTAGAATTTATTATGGCACATTAGCCCTGCAAATGTCTAAGTGAAATTAATTTGTGTTAAATAGAACACAGGTTAACCTGCAAATTTAGTATTCCCACATATTGAATACTGTTGACTTGGTATTTCATTTCGGTGATGGGCAGTTGGCTTTCTTGCTCCAGAAACTCAACAAGTTGATTTAGGCTTTTATTGGTGATAGAGGTATTTAAAAGCCAAATTAAGTAGATAAAAAGAAAAAATTATTTCAGAGAGTTTTTTAAAATTTGATGTTGGAATATTTTTCTTTTGTGATTTAAGTTGATGAAGAATGTCGTGAGAGTATAAAAGAGTATACATTAAAAAAAGTTAATCCTCGCTTCTTGGCTGTTTTGGGTTTTCTCTTAGTATTCAGTGTGGAGCCAACAAGTTTATCCATTCATGGGGAAAATATAATACTTTTAATCAATGATATGTTGAAAGTAATACTGTTTGTATATTGCCACTTTCAAACTCTTATTTTGAAACCACTTTCATGTGTTTGTCCCATGGTATACCTATACTGTATGAAATTATGTGTATAAGAAAATCCTATTTGTTTCTCTTGCAAATCTACAGCAGTAAACTTGTATTAAATATGCTGGGGTTTTTTTCTGATTTGTAATGATTAAACTACATTGCGCCCAAGTTGTCAATCCATAAAGATATTGAGAACATTGAGGAAAAAATTGTATGCTCTGTGGGGGTGAAATAGATATAAAAATTGATTAAATAATTTGCAGGCATGTATTTTTAAAGACAAGGATATTAATACCCCCTTGCTTGTTGAAATATCTGAAATTGGATTTTTTTAAAATAAATACTAAAAGCATTCTTTCTGGGCTTCCACTGAAATACTTCAGCCAGGAAGATGAAAATTATTGTGGTTAAAAAGAAAAAATTAAATGCTCTTCTCGTCAAATTCTAAAATTATATTCCTATTTTTATATTGCTTGTGTCAGTAACGAGATTCCAGCTGTCTGTAGTATCTCTGAAGTTCTGATTGTTAAGCACATGGTAGAAAGCACTTTTTAAAATGCAAGGTAACAGTGTGGTTATTTTTCCCATGCATACTCTGCAACAGTCCTTGGATAGGAGGTATTTTTATATATTACCGAAATACAAAAAATTCTCTTTCACCACTTCTTTTTAAACTGGTTGAAATTAAACTTTTTTCACTTTTATAAAACACTACCTTATAGAAGGAATGGAATGCTATAGCAAAATTCTTACTGAGGTATTAAAAAAGAACAAAAAACCTTAATAGAAAAGAAGTGCCTCAGTTTTACATCAACTGCAAGTTAATCATAGCAGGATATGACTACTCTGGAAATAGCTTCTTTGTGCTTTGAATTATTATATAGTGGAATGCCTTTTATACTCTCAAATATTGACAAATGTCAGTACAAAGACAACACTAATTTCTGTGTTCTGTGACTACAATGAAGTGATATTTAATGTTTCAAAGTAACTTTGAGAAATGTGATGGAGACGTGCTAGACTTAAATATAATTTATTTTGCATTGTTCAAATCTTTTTGCTGTGAGGATGAAAGTAACTGTTGAACCCTCAGTGAGCAGAAATAAAAGTTATTGTTCATTTGGTTTTAACTAACTCTGTGTTCCATTGTATCAGACTTCCTGTGCAGAGAAATTCCATGTGATTGAAATTTTGAATTATAAACTCAAATATATCAATTACATGTATTGAAATACTGCATTTTCTTTTTAAAATTAGCTTCAATGATAATGTAAAAAAAAAAAAAGGAATCACAAATATATTTCTCTACTCTTACTCTTTTTAGGCTCTAAATGCAGATTACATTAAAAATATGCTCTGGATAACACCTGAGTCCATAAATCTGTTTTCTTCAGTGTTAATGTAATACTGGTTGCTGAACCTCTTTTTCAGTTGAGTATGAATAGTTAAATGTGAATGTTGCAGATTTAGGCTTTGATCTTCTGGTTGTTCATTATTGTACCTTAAACATGCTATTGTGTTTAATTTTCTTACTATGCTCCAACCAAACCTTTGAATTCTGGTGATGGGTAGTAGTAAGGAAAAGGCTTAAACTAGAGGATACTCACAGTTTTTCTAGAAAATGCATTTGGGCATGCTATTAGCTCTGTCAAAACATAGTTTTTTGTTTATAGCATAAATAAAACTAGCAAGATCTTGTAATAAATAAGCAATAGACACTTTTCCAAGAAAGTTGCACAATTTTATTTAATAGCTTTTGAAGTCTTGCCTATTGCTTCCATTATGTAAAAAGAGAAAAAAATACTTCCAGGATGAGAGAATTATATTAAGATTCTTATTAAAGAGGTCTTCAAAAGTCTTCTGTTCTGTGGAACATTAGCATCAGAATTTTGAGATTGTTATAGTTATGCACAGTAGTCATACTTAAAAGGCAGTGTACACTTAATTTCAGAGTTTCTTTAGATTGATTCTTAATTGGTAACAAACAGCATCAAGCTAAGGCATTGGACGAGGAAATCTGGTCCAGAGCTTTCACGGCAAAATAATTGTTACAAAGATGACTTACGGAATCAAGTATAGATTCTCTTAATTAGGAAATAAAGAATTTGAATTACATCATTATTCATATCTCTGTAGTTGCAGATGATGATAGATGTTTAGTCTGGAAGTATTTGATTGGCTGTCTAAACTATGCCTATGTAAAATCTGTTTTTCTGAATTTTCCAACTCCGATTCTCTTTGTGCAAAAGTGCTTCTTCAGCTGTTATGAATTATAATCATAGAACTATGTAGGTTGGAAAACACCTTTAAGATCATCCAGTCCAACTGTTAATCTAGCACTGTGAAGTCTATCACTAAACCATGTTCCTAAGTGCCACATCAACACATCTTTTGAATACCTCTAGGGATGGTGACTCAACCACGTCCCCGGGCAGGCTGTTAAATGCTTGACAACTCTTTCAGTGAAGACATTTTCCAAATATCCAATCTAAACCTCCCCTGGCACAAGTTGAGACCATTTCCTCTTGTCCTACTGTTTGTTACTAGGGAGAAGAGACCAACACCTGCCTCACTACAACATTGTTTAAAGTAGTTGTAGAGTGGTAAGGTCTCCACTCAGCCCTTCCTGTTCTCCAGACTAAAAACCCCCAGCTCTCTCAGCTGCTCCTCATAAGACTTGTGCCCAAAACTGAACACAAGATTTGAGGTGTGGTGTCACCAGTTCCAAGTACAGGCAAAGAATCACTGCCCTGGTCCTGCTGGTCACACTATTTCTGATACAAGCCAGGTTGCCATTGGCCTTCTCACCCACTTGGGCACACTGCTAGCTCATGTTTAGATGGCTGTTGACCAACACCTCCAGGTCCTTTTCCAATGGGCAGCTTTCCAGACACTCTTCCCCCAGCCTGTAGCACTGCATGGGGTTGCTGTGACCCAAGTGCAGGACCCGGCACTTTGCCTTATTGAACCTTATACCCTTGACCTCAGTCCATCGATCCAGCCTGTCCAGATCCCTCTGCAGAACCTTCAGAAAAATTATATTGTTCTCCCTGCCAAGGAAGAAATTGACTTCATTTGCCTTCACCCCCAGTGAACTCAGCTGTCCACTCTGCCTATCCAATCTGCCCTTGCATTGCACTTTGTCTTGGTTTGAGATAATTTAAAGAACACTGGAATGAGTTGCCTCCCTTGATAGGTTCAAACAATCCCTTTCCACCAGTAAGGAATGATTATGAGTAGATATAAGTGAATAAAATAACAGTTTACTATTAAGTGGAACAGCAACAGGCAAAAAATAACAGTAAATAACTGCTAGATGCAAAATTGCTAAAACTTGCGGACTCCCCAGAACAGAGACCCATAAATGCCGGTGACAGCCCCACATCCCAAATTGGCACTCCGCAGCTGAGTGTGTGGTTTGAAGGACAAAGGGAAAGGTGGTGTCAGTCTTCCCCCTGCCTCAGCACTGCTCTGCTTATCTCCCTGACAGCTGGAACTCCAACTGATATTCTTCAGATCAAGGGTTGGAACTCATGGAGGGACTTCACCTTCCTTGTGTCAGGAAACAACAGGACAGGCAAGGCAAGGTGGCTGGGCTAGGGTGACTCATGGCCTTCTCTCCTTAGCCAGGTGCCACTGGAGAGTTGGAGCAGTTTGGGTGGGAGTGGGGGCTGCCCTGCTTGGCAGCAACAGGCAGGCACCTGTGGAATACACCCCAAGGAACCCTCTCTGAGATGAGAAAAGAAAAAAAAAAAACATGAAAAGAGAACCCAAAAAGATAAAGCCTTTGCTGAAGCAAAGACCAAATAGCCAGTAAAGCAAAATACCATGCATCAAAGACCTGGAAACTGCCTGTGACACGATTTTAAAAGTGCCCAAGATAACACCCCCTCCCCACAAGGTTCTCATTTGTAGGGTCTAAAGATACAGTAACAGTTTTTGGGTGCAAATGGATATGGAATACAATAACATGAATCACCCCAGGACATTTCCACCCCTCATTCCATATCATCAAATCATGCCCAAATTAATATATTTCAACTGTAAACACATATCTATACATATAACTATATACAAATATAATTATTTCGGTAGCCTCTGACCATCCCCTAGGATATGGATTGAGTTCATTTGCTCCATGACTGGTAAAACAGGGAGCAGTCCATTCTCATTGTCCATGGTAATTACAACATGTAGTGGCAGTGACATTGAGCAACCAGTGGTACATAGGCATTCCAACATTACAGCCTGTTCTCACCCAAAAGCAAATCCCCCTGAGGTACGCAATGTGTTTCCCCACCCCTCTGCATTACCCACCAAGGGTAACCAGGTCCTTGAGCAAAAACAATCCCATGAATGAGTTTGCCTTTTCTCAAGGCAGAACTAATCCAGTCTTTGCTAACATACCTCATATGCACCACAGGGACTTTCTGTCTGCTGTATGAAGGAGTTCTGATTGGGCAGGACCAGCTTGATTAGTGGAACCTCTGATGCTGACTAACCATGTAACCGTGACTAAATGCAGATCCTACTGCTTGAAGGTCCCACCACTCATTGCCTTCAGTGTTGTTTTTAACAGTCCACTGTGCTGCTCAACTTTCCTGGCAGCTGGTGCATGATAAAGAATATGATACACCCACTCAATACCATGTTCTCTAGCCCAGATGTTTATAAGGCTGTTCTTAAAATGAGTCCTCTTGTCTGACTCAATTCTCTCATGGGTGCTATGCTGCCACAGGACTTGTTTTTCAAGGCCCAGGATGGTGTTCCAGGCAGTGGCATGAGGCACAGGGTGCATCTCTAGCCATCCAGTGATTGCTTCTACCACTGTGAGCACATAATGCTTGCTTTGGTAGGTTTGTGGCCGTGTGATGTAATCAGTCTGCCAGGCCTCCCTGTACTTTACCTGCTTAGCCTGCTTGATCACAGCACACATCTCACAATCATGGATTACCTGAACTATGGTGTCTGTGGTTAAGTCCACCCCTCAGTGTAACACCCCAAAACACTTAAATGCCAGGTTTTATGAGGTTCCTTTACTCTGAGTTCCTTTACTCCTGAGCACAGGAGACATACTGACCAGATATTCTTAAGAGGTCGAAAGTTTACTGGCAAAATATAGAAAATCAAGGAACTTTGGCAAAGGATTTAGTACAACATCTAATTCAACATAAAACACTTATCATACCATTAACTTAGCCCATTTAACTTAAAAACCTTTAAACCCATTTGATGTTATGTTACCCAAAATGTTTCATGAAAAGAGAATTAGAAGGAGAAGAGAGAGAGACAGAAAAGATATATAAAGACATATAGCTACCAACTCCTGGGTTCCAGAGTGGATTCCAAAAGGAGGCAGGGTCAAGACGCATGGCCACCCTTTTAAACCCCAGGGCCTCTGTGGCCCTTCCCCCAGGTGAGACTTCTGCTCACTTGGCCACTCAAGAAACTGGGTTAGGCAAGACTGGGGCAGTCTGGTGTGCCATGATTAACAGACACTGTGGGGCTGAGGTGCTCCAGCTCTGAGGGGCGGGCATTTTGTGGACATTTTCCATATCTGCCCCTGGAGGCTTCCGATAAAGACCAGCCATTATTATCTCCTATACTAATATTATCTTGAAAGTGTGTTGTTTTATTTCTAGGTTCTTTAATGCATCAGGCAGCTCAAAACCCTTTATAAGATGCTATGATCTTTCTCAGCTGGGGTGTAGCTGGCCTCAGATCCTCTGTGTGCCTGACTCCAGAACCCAAGCATTGTCCTTGAACCTTCCCAGGCACCTTCTACCAGAAGCTCGACAGAACATTCTTTCTGTCTGTGGTGTAGATCACATTCTTCACATCCTGTCATGTCCTGACTGGCCCAAGGCTACTGTTGGGGCAATTACCTGTTTGCTCGAAGGCTTGCTGTTGGTCAGGGACCCACTTGAAATCACTTTTCTTTTGTGTCACAAGGTAGAGAGGACTTACAATCTGGCTGTACTCTGAGATGTGCATCCTCCAAAAACCCACAGCACCTAGGAAAGCATGTTTCCTTTTTGCTGGTTGGTGGGGACATAGCAGCTATTTTGTAGACCATCTCTGTTGGAATTTGTGTCCATCTTTTCACTTCACCCCTAGGAACTGAATTTACTGGGCAGACCCTTTGACCTTACTTTGTTTAATGGCAAAACCCACTTTCAGGAGAATCTAGATTATTTTCTCCCCTTTCTCAAAAGCCTCCTCTGCCATGTTTCCCCATACAATGATGTCGTCAATGTACTGCAAATGTTCTGGAGCCTCGCCCTTTTCCAGTGCAGGCTGAATCAGTCCATGGCAAATGGTAGGACTGTGCTTCCACCCCTTGGGGCAGTCAGTTCCAGGTGTACTGCAGGCCCCTCTGATACTAAAAAGGTTAATCCAATTTCTACTGTATCTGTGTACTTTTAGGAAAGAAACAGGGTATGCAGGATCTGCTTTGTCAGCAAGGACAAGAAGGAAGATAAGGGGTGTGGGAGGATGGATAGAGATAGTGCTGAATGTTATTGACGATTGATGGAGAGATGGGAAGACTGATTCGGTGATCAGAATTCAATTTTACTCAGATTTTCCCAAAGCTTACATACCATTTCAGGAAGGTTAATAATTCTCTACTACAATAATCAGGTTAAGAATCATACAGAAAACTCATACATTTTACAACATCTCTTGCTTGCAGAAGTTTGACTGAATTTCTGGTCTTCCCATAAGCAGGTTTAATCCCATCTTCTGTAATCTTCAAAGTTCTGTTTGTTCCTGTCATGGAATCTTGGTTATCAAAACAGCTATGCCAATCAAGTTTGTTTTACTCTCTGTCCTGTGTATTCCCACAGAAGGTAATCTCATCCCTGATATATTGCAACTGTATTAATTACCAAAGAGTGGGAACAGCCTTGCCCTCACAGCTATGTCCAATAAGGACTGGAGTTATAAAAGACTGGGTTAGCTGGTTGAGGGCCAGTTGGAGTCTGCTGTCCATGCTGTGAGGAGGAAGGGTCAGGGGGCTGTACAATGGACTGAAAGGGTAAGATGTCATACAAGGGACAAACAGGGTCAGGCGGTCATGCTAGGGACAGGAAGGAGTTAGCCAGTCCTGCAGAAGGAAGAGAGAAAGAGCCGGTGCTGTGTGGAGCTGCCCATGGGAAGGGTGCAGAGGAAAGGTCAGTGCACTAAGATGTTACTAACTAGCTGACACTTGAAACCTTCTTTGGTGTCAGTTGTACCTCTTCTGTCAAAGGGGAAGACATCTGGCTTAGGAATGCAGATACAGTCAAAAGAAGACTATAAAAATAATCCTGAAAATTGAATCTGGGAACCTGGAGAGGGTCTTATGGTAATGAGCATTTATAATATGCATGTGGTGACTTTCTATAAGCAACGCACTTGGAGTAGTTGGTGTGCACACAAGGTGGAGCTATCCCCTGTGCAACCAGGCCTATANAGAAAAGATATATAAAGACATATAGCTACCAACTCCTGGGTTCCAGAGTGGATTCCAAAAGGAGGCAGGGTCAAGACGCATGGCCACCCTTTTAAACCCCAGGGCCTCTGTGGCCCTTCCCCCAGGTGAGACTTCTGCTCACTTGGCCACTCAAGAAACTGGGTTAGGCAAGACTGGGGCAGTCTGGTGTGCCATGATTAACAGACACTGTGGGGCTGAGGTGCTCCAGCTCTGAGGGGCGGGCATTTTGTGGACATTTTCCATATCTGCCCCTGGAGGCTTCCGATAAAGACCAGCCATTATTATCTCCTATACTAATATTATCTTGAAAGTGTGTTGTTTTATTTCTAGGTTCTTTAATGCATCAGGCAGCTCAAAACCCTTTATAAGATGCTATGATCTTTCTCAGCTGGGGTGTAGCTGGCCTCAGATCCTCTGTGTGCCTGACTCCAGAACCCAAGCATTGTCCTTGAACCTTCCCAGGCACCTTCTACCAGAAGCTCGACAGAACATTCTTTCTGTCTGTGGTGTAGATCACATTCTTCACATCCTGTCATGTCCTGACTGGCCCAAGGCTACTGTTGGGGCAATTACCTGTTTGCTCGAAGGCTTGCTGTTGGTCAGGGACCCACTTGAAATCACTTTTCTTTTGTGTCACAAGGTAGAGAGGACTTACAATCTGGCTGTACTCTGAGATGTGCATCCTCCAAAAACCCACAGCACCTAGGAAAGCATGTTTCCTTTTTGCTGGTTGGTGGGGACATAGCAGCTATTTTGTAGACCATCTCTGTTGGAATTTGTGTCCATCTTTTCACTTCACCCCTAGGAACTGAATTTACTGGGCAGACCCTTTGACCTTACTTTGTTTAATGGCAAAACCCACTTTCAGGAGAATCTAGATTATTTTCTCCCCTTTCTCAAAAGCCTCCTCTGCCATGTTTCCCCATACAATGATGTCGTCAATGTACTGCAAATGTTCTGGAGCCTCGCCCTTTTCCAGTGCAGGCTGAATCAGTCCATGGCAAATGGTAGGACTGTGCTTCCACCCCTTGGGGCAGTCAGTTCCAGGTGTACTGCAGGCCCCTCTGATACTAAAAAGGTTAATCCAATTTCTACTGTATCTGTGTACTTTTAGGAAAGAAACAGGGTATGCAGGATCTGCTTTGTCAGCAAGGACAAGAAGGAAGATAAGGGGTGTGGGAGGATGGATAGAGATAGTGCTGAATGTTATTGACGATTGATGGAGAGATGGGAAGACTGATTCGGTGATCAGAATTCAATTTTACTCAGATTTTCCCAAAGCTTACATACCATTTCAGGAAGGTTAATAATTCTCTACTACAATAATCAGGTTAAGAATCATACAGAAAACTCATACATTTTACAACATCTCTTGCTTGCAGAAGTTTGACTGAATTTCTGGTCTTCCCATAAGCAGGTTTAATCCCATCTTCTGTAATCTTCAAAGTTCTGTTTGTTCCTGTCATGGAATCTTGGTTATCAAAACAGCTATGCCAATCAAGTTTGTTTTACTCTCTGTCCTGTGTATTCCCACAGAAGGTAATCTCATCCCTGATATATTGCAACTGTATTAATTACCAAAGAGTGGGAACAGCCTTGCCCTCACAGCTATGTCCAATAAGGACTGGAGTTATAAAAGACTGGGTTAGCTGGTTGAGGGCCAGTTGGAGTCTGCTGTCCATGCTGTGAGGAGGAAGGGTCAGGGGGCTGTACAATGGACTGAAAGGGTAAGATGTCATACAAGGGACAAACAGGGTCAGGCGGTCATGCTAGGGACAGGAAGGAGTTAGCCAGTCCTGCAGAAGGAAGAGAGAAAGAGCCGGTGCTGTGTGGAGCTGCCCATGGGAAGGGTGCAGAGGAAAGGTCAGTGCACTAAGATGTTACTAACTAGCTGACACTTGAAACCTTCTTTGGTGTCAGTTGTACCTCTTCTGTCAAAGGGGAAGACATCTGGCTTAGGAATGCAGATACAGTCAAAAGAAGACTATAAAAATAATCCTGAAAATTGAATCTGGGAACCTGGAGAGGGTCTTATGGTAATGAGCATTTATAATATGCATGTGGTGACTTTCTATAAGCAACGCACTTGGAGTAGTTGGTGTGCACACAAGGTGGAGCTATCCCCTGTGCAACCAGGCCTATAATAAATAATGCATTTCTTAATGCTACACTAGTGGTAAGGAGTTTGATTGGACCACTTTTCAGTGAATATCAGTGACACATCCAGGTGAAAGCAAACTGTGGCCTGAACTCTGCTGCTAAAGGAATGGAGAAAAACACATTAGCAATGTTGGTGGTGGCACCACTTTGCTGCCTTGGACTCCAGTTTGTACTGAAGTTCCAGTATGTCTGGTACAGCAACATTCAGTGATGACATATCTTCATTCAGGCCACAATAGTCAACTGTTAGTTTCCATACTCGGTTAGACTAATGCACAGGCCATACGGGATGATTGAAAGGTAAGTGAGTCTTATTGACCACTCCCTGGCTCTCCAGTTCACAGATCATCTTCTCAGTGGCAATCATTGAGTCTTGGTTGGTGCAGTATTGTATTGTTGTGGTGGTGATCGGCACCTGTTGTTCTTCCACCCTCAGGAGTCCTACTGCAGAAGGGTCCTTTGAGAGACTAGGCAAGGTGTTTAACTGTCTAATGCCTTCTGTCTCCACAGCAGCTATCCCAAAAGCTCACTGTAGAGATTGAAAACATGGTCCCCGGTCTGAGTCAACAGCATTGCTTTGTTAAGCACACGAGTATTTATGTTTTTTCTGTGTACAAGTTTAGGATCAAACTATGCAGTCAGTGAGTAGGAGAGGGAGCAGCACACAAACAGCAGATATTTCTTGCTCTTATCAAAAACCATTCACATGTCCCACACCACCTTCTCACAAAGCATTCTCACATAGATATTTATGGCTGGAGATGATCCTTTGGTATGCGCTTTCCCATAGGAAAAGGGCTGCTGTTAGGGCTGAGCAGGCCAAGCAGCTGCTGCTTCTACAGCCCACCAATGTCCTTTTGGGTCACCGAAATAACCACTCCTGAGGTAATCTATGCCAAGGACACACAGGCCTTCTGGACCAGTAAGAATTGGGTGTTTCCTATACTCCTTCCCAGTCAAGTTCACCAGGAAAAGGGCTGCTGTTAGGGCTGAGCAGGCCAAGCAGCTGCTGCTTCTACAGCCCACCAATGTCCTTTTGGGTCACCGAAATAACCACTCCTGAGGTAATCTATGCCAAGGACACACAGGCCTTCTGGACCAGTAAGAATTGGGTGTTTCCTATACTCCTTCCCAGTCAAGTTCACCTCAGCTTCACACAGAGTCAACTGCTGCAACCCCTCTGTCACCCCAGCAATGGAAACAGGTTCTTCCCCCACATGTCCTGATGGTATTAAAGTACGTTGTGCAGCTGTGTCAACCAAGGCTTGTATTTTTGTGGTTCTGTGTGCCAGGTCATCAGATCCCCACAGTTCAACAGACCAAATTTCCCCTGGCCTCTACCTGACTAGAGGCAGGGCCTCTAGTTCTGGCTATTGTTTCCTCCCTGGGCATATGTTGGAGGTTAGATATTTTTTCCTTTGTGTTAATTGAATTTTTTCCCTTAAGTTGCTAGGTAACTAATTGCTGGGTGCTTAACCAAAACAATGGAGTGGGCAAGCTCAAGCTTTGGGGCTAATATTTTCTGATAATGGGCCATTAACACTCACTAATGACCTGACACATTACATCATCCCATTGTGAGATGCTCCGCCCAGCTGGGAGGGACCCAAGCATCCCTACCTAGATAAAAAGGGGAGACATGAGAGCAGCAGGACCTTCCTGTTTTCCACTGGATTTCCAGAGGAAGACTGGACCCATCTCGCCACCACTGGACTTTTCTTCCAGACCATCTCTACTCCACAGTATTGCATCTGTTGCTCCAGAAGGATTCATCTGGACTGCTTCTAACACCCTGCTCAACAGGGTGTCAGGTCACGTTATTCTGGGGTTTTTGTTTGTTTTTACTTGCATGTTTATTTTATTTTCTGTACTATTATATTTGTATTTTTCATATTCCTATTAAAAGGCTGTTATTCCTATTCCCAAAATATTGCCTGAGAGCCTCTAATTGCAAAATTATAATAATTTGAGGGAGGGCTTTACATTCTCTATTCAAAGGGAACTTAAAGCTTTTGCAGGCAGATACCTGTCCTTTCAAAACCAGGACAGCATAGATTCTGGACATCCCTTTAAAGAAGCTGGGAGTTACCCCAATAAGGTGGGAAGCTAGCTGAGTAACATACTCACACCAATATGGTATACATAACGTTCTCCTTTATTCATCTAAAATGGCAGGTTTTTATATGTTTATATATTATTTACATCTCAAGGTGTTTCTACATTGGTGTACAGCATAGAAAGAATGTAATCAAACACTGTTTATACTTAAGGTGGATAGAACATCAAAGTAATATAATTAGCTACTGTTACACAAAAAGCCTCTTCTCCCTGCATGCCTTAACACAATTTCTAACTGCGCCACAGACTTTGGCCTTGCTCAGGCCTCATACCTGGGGCCCCAAGCTGGGTTGCCCAAGCTAATTCAGGGGAAAAATTGTGCCCTTGCTCCCTAAGGAATTCTGCTACATCCCTTCAAGGGGATCAGACATATCATCTTCCCTTCTGCTATACCTAGCAGCTCAGTTGCAGGAAACTGGAGCTACATTCTTTCTGATGGAACTCCCCCTGTTAATAGTTTCCACTTTTAGCTTACGCATCCATGCTGCCAGGACAGAAGTGGATTTTCCATCCTATTTTCTCATATCTTCCTCATACACAGGAAGAACCATGGGTCAGCTCGTGGGGTGTACCCCCACTCCCTAGCTGGGGGATGTCAGGCTTCTGATAACAGGGGCTCATGTCTTTACCAACAGGACTTCGAGAAGGTCCTCTTTAAGCTCCTTGCTGAGTTTCTGATGGGTCTTTCCACTTCTGTCTTCCAATTTCTGCATATGCATCATTGGGTCTGTTTCCACAGCTGAGATTTGGGCTCGTGTCAGGGTGTGGACTGTGTCCTCATATGTCTGGAGCCTTCTTGTTATAGCACCCACTGTCTCATTTTCCTCATTCCACTGCAGTGCTGCTTCAATATGGGCATATGCTTGGGTCCTGAGTCATGCGAGTTTGAGCTACATCACTGTCGTACATTTTACTAGGTCTGGTCTCTTAGTGGTTTGGTTGGCATTTCAGAAATGGATCTCTATTGTGGTCAATTCCTGTAAGCATTGGATTCCTTGCTCCATGGTCTTCCAAGGGCCTTGCTGTAGCTGGATATCTTCTGGGCAAAGGTATCTCCTTCACACTTGCTTCCAGAGGCTGAAGGGCTCTGGCATCCTCATGATCCCCTAGTCAATGGCCTCATTGTGCGACAGATCTCAAGTGCCTCGCTTCAGTACTGTCCAAAACTGTACCATCACCTGTAGTGTCCCAGACTTGGATCAACCAGCTCAATATAGACTTGTCAGGTCATTGAGTAAGGTCTTTTCTGAGATTGCAGAGACTTCCTAAGGACGAAGACTGATTATTTCTAGTTCTGAATCTTCTGCTGGCTGTGAGGGCCCTGCCTCCCCATCATCATCCACTGGGCAAATGGATTTGGTCTTATATTTCCCTCCTCTGGACAGGGTGACTACTATTGGCTTAGGCTGCCCTTCTGGTTTTACTGCAGCCTGAGTGACTGGGGGTGTCTGCTGATTTGTTCTCCTGCCCCTCTGGCTATAGCTGCTGCTGTACAATATCAAGCAGCATGCGATAAACATTAGCCAGGGCCCAGCACAATGCAGTGAGCTGCCTCACTTTGGAGCTGTCATTGCAATTTTCTTACAGATATATTCCTACCTCAGCTAGGTTCTGAATTTGTTCAGGGGGAAAATTCTAAACTATCAGGGCAGAATATTCCTTCAAGGCTTGACCTATATTCTCCCACATCCCACTGTAGCAGGACTTCCCCCTACCACAGGAAAGTTTATCTGTTCTGCCTATCAGCTGGTACGATAGCTCAAGGCATCTTCCCCCTCTCATGAATTTGCTAATTGGTGAAATAATCAGGACATCTTGTCTGGTAGTGAATTATTTCAGTGCCATGGAGGTGACATTCCCAGCTGACAATAAACATCTTGCCTTTGAAAACAAGATAGGAAGATAAGTTTGAGTTTCTGACTGCCAGACACTTCACTTTACAAACTATAAAAGCTACACAAAACTTTCACAAAGCAGAAGTCTTCTGCAAATTCTCTGAAATGTATGGGGTCTTTTCCCCAAAGCTGGGACACTGTTTTGTGATTACTCTCTTGAGGGTTGAGTGAAGGACTCTGTACACCATTATCAAATCAGTGGTAGGAGATATTGACTCCTAATCCATACTATTTCTTTGCTAGCTATAATAGAGGTACCTTTATGTCATGCACTGTTTTATGTAATCTACTAGTAGTTCTTTGTTTTATTCTGTGTAGTAACTCTGTTAAAGCCTTTTGTCTGTCACCTTCTGTCTATTCAATAAGTAACTAATTTTATAATAGACCTGATCGGACATTCTTAAGAACTTGCAAGCCAGAGCAGTTTTGGTGCAGGTCACCTGAATTTAAACTGCTGCCAAAAATCTGAACCTAAGGCAGGGCTTATCTAAAGCTCTCACTTGATCCATAACACCCATACCACTCAGGATTTTTCCACCACTAGGGCGGATCTCTGGACAACCTTTCTGGAACTCTCAGCCCTGATTCTAAACATCCTGTAGGCTGTATGAAGGAGAGTTAACAGAATTAACAACAAAAATATGGCATCTTGAACATCCAGAGGGAAATGAGCATTCTCAAAAGGTGACATTCCAGACCTAAAGAGGAAGGAGGAGGTAAAAGCCTGGTAAAAATCATCTCCTACTTTTCCCCCAACAGGCTTGGTGGGACTATTAATAAACCCCCAGAAGAGGCAGCTGGACCAGGACAGGAAAACAGCAGAGAATGCACATCCCAAATAACTCTCATTGCCTCTGATGTTATCTTTCCATAGATTATTATCACAGAGTATATCAACACAGCAATCCTGGTTTGTGTCCCTTATGTAAAACAGATATATGTCTCAGGAAGAATTGCCAATATATATGGATAGGTATATATGCCTAGGTGACAGAAAGCCATGATTAAAGCAGGCAGCATGGTGACCAGTGAGTTCTGTACCCAATACAAGACATTCTGGACTGTCATGGAATGAGTGGGAGCTTCAGGCAAGCCCTGCCTTAGCCTCAGAGTTTTGGCAACACCTTAAATTTCAGAAATCACTCTGACCCGCAAGTTCTAAGGATGGTAGATAAGGTCTATTTATAAAATGAGTTAGTTATTGAATAGATAGGAGATAAAAACAAAATGTCTTAATCAGTTACTTACTACACAGTTTAAAACAAAAATAACTAATAGCAGATTACATAAATCAGTGCACAATATCAAGGTATCTATAATAAAGCTAGCAAAAGAAATCATAGATTAGGAGTCAAATGTAACTTGCCACTGAAATTACAGCAGTGTACACAGTCCTTTCACTCAACTTCAGAGTAGGAACCACAAAGCAGGCATCCCTGCTTTGGGGAAAAAACCCACACATTTCCAGGGAATGTGCAGAAGATTTCCACTTTGTGTAAGTTTGGAGTGTCTTTTATAGTTTGTAAAGTGAGGTGTCTGTCAGTCAGAAACCCAGCTTATCTTTCCAGGTCTCACATCATCAGTAAGATATTCATTGTCATTTAAGAGTGTTACTCCTATGGTGCCAAAATATTTCATTACAAGGTAGCTTGTCCTGTATATTTCACCAGTTAACAAGCAAGAGATAAGCTTTTGTGAGGGATGAGATGACCTGCCCTGTAGGAGCGAGGGTCTCAGACGGTGATGAGAGATCTCTGGAGTCAAGGCTGGTCTTGGAGCATGCGGTTTATTGCATAGGGCATGGGTGAAGGGGCTCTGCTAAGAGCTGTCAGCTGCAGCTCGGAGCAGGCCCAAGAGAGCAAGAGCAAGAGAGCAAGAAAGCAAGAGAGCAAGAGGGCAAGAGGGCAAGAGCAAGAGGGCAAGAAGAGCAAGGTTCCCGTTACAATACCTTAAATCTTCTTCTATACTGAATATTCTAATTTACACCAACCAATCTAGTACAAGATACAAATCCTATAGCATTTACATACAGCCTATAAGAACCAATACATTAACATGCTCTGTTACATTTTAAACCCTAAGAACTACTCTTTGGGCCCCTCCTACCAGGCCAGAAGGGTCTGCTCTGACCCTTGGACTCATGGTAGGGAGAAGGGCATTGTTTAATCAAGAGGGGATTACCTTCAGCCGGCCACACTATTGTTTTCCTGTTATCCAGTAACTAAGGCTCTAGACATCGAAACTTGCTTTCAATTCTATTTCGCTTATAGGTTTCATATTCTCAAAGCTTAAGCAGTCATATTTATATGGCTTTCCTTTTTCATCTTCCCCAACATCGCCACATGGACAAAAATATATTATTTCCACTTTCTCTCTTGTCCCCCTTAAGGTGTGCATGAAATTTGTCTTGGTTTGAAATAATTTAAAGGAGAACACTCTGGAATGAGTTATGTCCCTTTACAGGTTCAAACAATCCCTTTCCACCAATAAGGAAGGAATACAAGTAGATAATAAGTGAAAAAAAAAAAAAAGTTTTCTAAAAAGCAGAACAGCAACAGGCAAAAAATAACAGTAAATAACTGTTAGATATAAAATTGCTAAATCTCACTGTAGTGGGTTGACACTGGCTGGACACCAGGCACCCATCAAAGTCACTCTATTGCTCCCCTCCAGAGATGGACAGGGGAGAGAAAATGCAATGAAGGGTTCATGGGTTGAGATAAGGACCAGGAGAGATCCCTCATCAAATACTGTCATGGGCAAAATAGGCTCTAATTAGAGATATTAATTAAATTTATTTCTAACAAAATCAGAGCAAGGTAATGAGAAGCAAAATAAGCCCTTAAAGAACACCTTCCCCCTCCAACCCCTCCCTCCTTCCCACTAACAGTGCAGGGAGATAGGGGCATGGAGGTTTTGGTCAGTTTATCCCCCTTGGTTCCTCTCACTGCTCAGGGGGAAGAGTTGTTCCCCTGCTGCACTGTGGGGTCTCTCCCACAGGAGACAGTTCTCTCTGAACTTCTCCATTTCACAAGCAGCAGTCCTCCCAAAACTGCTGCAACGAGTTCATCCCATGGACAGTAGTACCCCTTAAACTGCTGCAGCATGGGTCACTCTTCCATGGAGTGCAGTCCTCCAAGGACAGTCTGCTCTAGCCTGGGAACATGGGTCTCCCACAGGATCACAGCCTCCTCCAGGCATCTACCTGCTCAGCATTGCCTCCTTCTCCATGGGCTGCAGGTGGATCGCTGCATCTCCTGTGGTCCTCCATGGGCTGCAGAGAGACAGCTGCTTCACCATGGTCCTCACCACAGGCTACAGAGCAATCTCAGCTCTGGTGCCTGGAGCACCTCCTCCTCCTCCTTCACTGACCTTGGTGTCTGCATGTTGACTCACATATTCTCACTATGCTCTTCTCTGGCTGGAAAATTACAATTGCACCATCACATTTGTTTTGATTTCTTCTTAAATATGTTATCACAGAGACATTACTACCATATCTAAGTGGTCCAGCCTTGGTCAGAGGCATGTCCATCTTCAGAGCCATCAGAGATTGGCTCTGTCAGACATGGTGGAAGCTTCTAGTAGCTTCTCACAGAAACCACCTCTGTACCACACCACCACCACCAAAAACCAGGCCATGCAAAACCAACACACAACCTCACAGGAAAAATGTTCACATGGAACCTTCTGTGTTTCACTTTGAGATGACTGCCTCTTATCCTGTCATTGGACACTTACATTTGGGGTCGTTGGTTGGAGACAGAGAAGACACACTCACCGACTGTCCTCAACAAACAGCAATGAGTTTAATATAGCTGCTCTTTTTATAGGGGGTTTGATTACTTATAGTTATGAGTTACAACTTAACAATAAAAACAAAGAACCATTCAACCCTTAGAACCATTAGAAAAAAAAAAAAAAAAAACCTACCAGAAAAACAGTTTGTAAACAGAAAAAACAATTTGTAAACAAATAGAATCCTTAAATTAACTGTCACTTTAAGAGTCCCAGATTTCCATGAGGTAGGTGAACAAGTTGTTTTCACCACTGTTCCACACACGGTTCTGTGATGTCTGTTGACAGGCATCAGGAGGATGCTGCTTGTGATCCTGGGGCAGGACGTAGGGCAGGAGGGGCACATCTGGCAGGTACCCAATGCATTCCAGTGTCTGTTGAAACAGAGGCATATCCTCATCCCCAGGTAATGAGATTCCATGGGTCTCCTCACCTATTGGTGATAAGGTCTCGTACCATTACCTTGGATTTGGGCGACTGATCATTGCCAGATGGTTGTAGTGATAGAAAATTATTTTAAATGACTGGGTTCTGGGACTTTTCTAATATTCTCAAATGATTTAGTGTATAGATAGCTTTAGCTACCCTGCTCTCTGGGAATTCACAACACATTCCTGCCTTTTGTTTTTCAAGTTTATGTTTTAAAGTGCCATGTGCTCTCTTCATAATGGCTTCTCCTGTTGGTAAGCGGGGGATACCAGTGTGGGGTGACACACCCTGAAGCTGTAGGAAGTGTCTAGTTTTCTGTGAAATGTATTCAGGACCATTATCTGTTTTGATGGAATGGGGGATACCTAAAGACACAAAGGCTGACCTCCAATGTGCGATGGCATCCTGACCTTTTTCTCCTGTGTGTACTGTAGCCCATATTGTTGATGAAAAACTATCAATGGATAAATGTACATATTTTAGATGTCCTAATTCAGGGATGTGTGTGACATCAGTTTGCCAGACTTGTGTCTTGGTTTTGAAAGACAGGTATCTTCCAGCAAAAAGCTGGAAGTTCCCTTTGAATAGAGAATGTAAACCCCGTCCCTCAGATTATTATAATTTTTGCAATTAGGCGCTCTCAGGCAAAGCTTTGGGAATAGGAATAACAGTCATTTACTGGGAATATTAAAAATACAAATGTAGTAGTACAGAAAAACATGCAAATAAAACAAATAAAAACCCTAGAAAACCCTGACAGAGTCAGGGACGTGACCTGACACCCTGTTGGTCAGGGTGTTAGGAGCAGTCCAGATAAACCCTCCTGAAGCAACAGATGCAGTTCTGTGGAGTAGAGATGGTCTGGAAGGAAAGTCCAGTGGTGGCAAGATGGGTCCAGTCTTCCTCCGGGAATGGAGTGGAAAACCAGGCTCATCTTGTGTGCCCACCACTCCTTTTATCTCGGTAAGGAACGCTTGGAGCACCCCTCACTGGGTGGAGCATCTCACAATGGAATGATGTAATATGTAATGTCATTGGTGAGCCTTAATGGCCCATTATCAGAAAACATCAGCTCCGAAACTCGTGCTTGGCCACCTCTATGTTTTGGTTAAGTACCCAGCAATTAGTTTCCTAGCAACCCAATGGAAAAAATTCCACAAACACAAAGGGAACAATATCCAACCCCCAACAACTTGTAAAGTACGTAGTCCACAAGGGTTTATCCCCATCTGTAATGGTGCTGTGTGACCTTGGCAGTCAGCACAGCTGTTAACTATATTACGAGCACCTGTGTTTGACAGATGGAATTGCTGTTGTAAGGACAGAACACCTTGATGGAAAAAAATCATGTGATGGCTTTTCCTGTGCCAGCACATCTGTCTGTGGTGCTGTCCAAGCAGGGCCAGCTAGCCTATCTGCTTAAGCATTGCCCTCTGTGGTAAAACCTGGTAAATTTGTGTGACTTCTGATGTGTAGTATGTAATAAGGGCAAGTTCTGGCTTAGATGGTCTGGCACAGAGTTTTTAGTAAGTCAGAAAGTTTTGCATTGTCAATTTCCTTTAGTAGTGCTTGATCTAATCTCCGTGTGATATCATTAACATAGGCAGAATCAGTCAAAACATTTAGAAGAGTGTGGGGAAAACCTTGGAAAGCCATAGACACAGCACACAGTTCTACTAACTGCAGTGATCCATTTTCATAACCCTCCAACATTTGCCACTCACCTTTCTCTTTCCATGTTACAATGGCCTTTCCCGTTTTCCCAGAACCATCAGTAAACACTGTAACATATTTTAATGGTGTTTGGCTATTCAGAGGTTTGAGAGACAGTGCAGTTTCCCCACTTAACTTCAACAATTTATAGCTTGGTAAATGGTAAGTGATTTGCCCAGAAAAATTTTGCAAAGTAGTTTGTAAGGCTGTACTGTTAGCAAAACTCCATTGGAACTGCTCTTGTGTCACGGGAATAATAATTTTTGAAGGATCTCTAGCATCCAATTGTAAACACCTGAGACAAACGTTTGATGATTGTGCAATTAGTTCAAAGACAGTGGGTGCTGTCTTTTTTGCTTGGTGAGGTAAAAACATCCGCTCTAGAATGTGCAAAGGGTCAGGCCAGTGAATATTCCACTGTCCAATACCAGTAGGATGAAAATTAACAATGAGAATAAACACAGTGATACACACCCCTGGACATATCTGGTGGACTTGTTTGTGCTCTACTGTTTTGAGAGCAGCTTTTGCCTCTGGGGTTAATTTTCTGGGGGAAGTTAACTCACGATCACCTTTTAGGAGGTCAAATAAGGGTGCTAATTGTGAGTTGGTCAATCCTAGGTAAGGTCTGACCCAGCTGATAGTGCCCAAAAGTTTTTGTGCATCATTTAGAGTTTGGATTTTGGTTGAGAGTTGGATTGCTTGTGGCTGTATAGTCAGACCCATAATTTTGAGTCCAAGGTATTTCCAAGGTGGGCGCTGCTGTACCTTTTCTGGTACTANGTACTTCCAGGGTGGTTGCTGCTGTATCTTTTCTGGTGCTACTTCCAGCTGAAATGTTTTTAATGCTTGCAACAGGCTTGGCTGAATCTGTGAGAGTTCCTTTTTTGTTTGGGTTCCTATCAAAATGCCATCCATGTAGTGGGAACTGTATGCCCCTGGAAATTGTTCTCTCACTGATGAGAGTACCTGCACAACGGATCATTGACAAATTGTGGGGCTGTTTTTCATGCTTTGGGGAAGTACTCTCCATTGATAACATTGCACTGGTGCTGCACTATTAATGGAAGGTACTGTAAAAGCAAACTTTGGGGCATCATCTGGGTGTAATGGAATAGTGAAAAAACAGTCTTTCAGGTCCACAATCAGGATATCCCAGGAGGCAGGTATCATTGTAGGAGATGGCATACCAGGCTG
>WEIU01003908.1:9204-96251 GCA_013389925.1 Aegithalos caudatus
AAAAAAAGAAAAAAAAAAAAGGCAGGTATTCCTAGGGCCACAAATTGTGGAAGGTGGGAAAGTATTCCAAAGAAGTACTAAAATATGCTTTCCTTGTAGTACTGTTCCCTGCATATGTACTAGGATGTAGGATATTGGAATAGATGAATCTTTGGTCAGGAAAGCCTTTATCAGTCTGTTTGTTTATGCTTCAGTTACTGACATTTAAAGTTGGATGTTTCGTACCGTAGTCAAAGGAATTATTCAGTAAAGCTCCCTGTGATGGCAATGGTAACATATATCCTGCTGTTTATTTTCTTCATAAAAAGCAACAACTATATTTTAATTCATGAGCATGCATTTTACATAATTTAAGTTACATGAAATGGAGAGATAGAGCACCATATCTAGAGATTAACTATAATGGGTTTATAGTTACATATCTGAAATACGGGCTGAGTGTAAAGGAGTCATAGTTTGATTTACTCTAGGAAGGAAAAAGTATATGCTTTTCTACCACCAGGTTTTTCCCAAATGTCACAAAAAAAGGTTTTTTAAAGCATCACTAATTAATTGATATTGGCATTCAGTACATAAGCCTTTTAGACATAATTGTAGTCCTATACAGGTGAAATTGGTGGATCTGAGAAGGAACCAAGGGTTCTGATGTATATGTATGTCTGTCTAATATTTTTATGATTTATATCCGTTAGACTTGAAAACATGGTCAGAGTTATGTTGAAATCTAAAAAAAAAAAATCCTGGAAACAGAAGGCAAAAGCTGAAATTTAGTAACTGTCACTAATGATTCCAGATTGGATGCTTTCATGCATAGCCTACTAAGCCAAATGAAGGTGCATAATAAAAAATATCACTGAATTGAGAATGTTAATTTTTCAGGAGATGTTGAGTTGGTAGTTGTCTTTTTTTATATGTTTAGCTAGGAACACATACCAAAGCGTGTTCTAAGTTATGTATAAATAACTACACCTTTCCCCCATGCAGAGAGAGCATGTCTCACAATTTGCACTGGTAAAATTTAGGATGACAGAATATACACAGTATAAAAGCAGAATATGAAAGAAGGACTGTTTTGATTTTAACATAAAAACTTCTGTCTACAGAAGAGAGACAGAAACAAAGCTTTTTAGGGGCACTCCTAATTGAAACAGCCCTATTAATAAAGTGTACAGAATTAGAAGTCCTTTTTACAAAGCAATAGAGAGAAAAGATTCAAAAAGTGGGGGCATGCCTTGGGGGACATCAGCTAGAAATTCCTGGATATGTCTACTTGGGGTTATCCCATTGGATTAGTTTAGTCATTCACTGAAATTACAGTAATTAAAAGATTAAACAGAAGTGCACAAATACCACATTTTTTTTCCCCAGTCAAGGTGGTTTTCTTATTAATCACACAGTCTCTACAACTCTATGTCCATATATATTAATAAATACTCCAATATCCCATAGGATTATTCCATAGTTGTTTTTCTAATGGTGAATTCCAGGATGTCTACCAGAAACAACAGAAATTTGGAAACTGGACTTAAAAGTAACAACTGCCATGATTCCTGTGCTGGCACCTGCTGATTTTGCCAGTGTCACCTTTGACCTGCTGACAGGCAGTGTAGGGGACACTGCCAAGCATGTCCATCAGAGTGTACACACATTGGCAGGCGGGCACAGACTGGTTTGGTAGTGTAATTTCATCAGGTTTCTGAGGACATGGGAATATTGTTAACAGAGAAGAAGAAAGATGAGGACTGAAAAGCAGTTTTTCTGGAACCACTGCACATGATATGAGATGTCCTTGTAGACTGAGCAAGCTAGCAGAGCTCTTGGAATAGGTGGTGAAGCAAAACTTAGATGTCTGAGCCTCCTAGCAGACAGTCAGAAAGGTAAACTCCCAAGAAATGTGTCCTAGAAGTCACCTATGTGTTGCAGCACCAGAGCAGCAGTGTGAAAGTTGTCCCCAGTGCAAAAGAAATAGGTTGCTCTTGCTCTTTGGGATGCTGGCTGCCCCCACTTACTGCCTGTTAGTAGTTAACCACGTTGGGGCTGGCAGATCAGCTTCTGGGCTTGTTGCCATGGAAGATTGAGATGTTTCTTTGAGCAGTGCTGCTCTACCAGGTGTATACACAGGAGGAACTGGCATCTCTTCAGAAAGCAGAGGAGAGAGATTTGTGTCCACTGATTTTTGGGAGCAACTTTTCTGCTTCATTTGCTCTGACAGTGCCTTCTCAATGTTTGGGTTAGTGACTCGTAGATGGAACTAAATGTAGCACTTGGGAAGGGCAGGACTGACCTTTGCAGTAGTCCATGCACATGCATGGCAGTCTATGCAATGATTACTGCATAGCATCTTTGCCTCAGACTATGAGCTTTTACCTCAGACAACAGTAGTTTGAAAAAAAGAGTTCCCATGTAGCTGGCACAGACACTACTTAAAAACATTAAAATGCTGCCACCCATTTCAAGGGCTAAAAAAGGAGTAGAAGACTTGCTTGCTGGTATTCTCAGTGAGAAAAATGACATATGAAAATGCAGAAAGTACCTTGATGAGGCTTTTGGAAGTAAAGCATAAGGATGGCATGTAACTACACAGGCTGGCAGAGGCAGTGGCAACAGAAGCTGTTCCTTCATAGGCTGGACACTTCAGAGTTCACTGTAATCTTCCCTGCTCCCTACATCTGCTCTTGTTTTAAAATCCTAATTCAGCTGTAAAAACCTTTAGTTCCATTTCCTCCACTTGAATGAATGAAAAAAGACTCCAAAAAGACTCTCTGGTCTCAATCCCACATATATAAAACAAGATTAACTTGGTTGACTTTAATGGCATCAGTTGGGGCATACTTTACTGAAACCCATCAACAATTAGATCACTTGGCTTAAGTCAAATGCATAAATAACAAAGGTATTTCCAGTGTTCTCTCTCTAACCTGGATTCATTTGGCTGTCCCTGGAGTTAATCTTAGCCCTGAGTTCAAAAAAACCTGGATTTCATCCAGAGGTGTTCAATCAGCATAAATCTGGCCCAAATGATAACAGAATAAGTTCTACCAGCTGAGTGAACTATGCAAACACCTTTCAACTGCAATTTTGGGGCTTTCAGTGCACCTGTCCAGTACTCTGCTGAAGCTGAAAGGGAGCACATTTCACCAGCAATGGGAAAACAAGAGAAAAGAAAAATATTTGCAATTCCAAAATAGTTACAGAAAAGCTTTGCTTAGAAACAACTCCACACATATGCTTGCATAAGTATCCAGTGTGTGTGAGCAGGGCTAACTTGTAGTGAACTCCTTGATGTGGGATTTTATTTTCAGACCACTGCAGACACAGATTTTTTTTCAAAGCAACAACTGTACTGTTTACTGCATGCCACAGCTGGTTTTAGAAAGAATTGCCACAAAATGTAATTCAGAAAGGACTTTCATGTAAGACCCACAAACTTCTACGTATCTTTACCAAATAGATCATATTTCTATCAAAAAGCTCTATTGCATTTTTCTCAAATAACAATATTATTATATAATTCTTTACTTCAGTAGACATCAATGTTCTGTTCTTTTCCTGTATGTTAATGGGAAGGGAACAAGAGGTTGCTTTGATTCTAGTCTGTCTTGTCTTTAACTCTTATACTTATCATGCAAAATAGATGCAGGCTACTGTTGGATGCTTGAGCAGCTTTCTGTGCACATTTTGAAATTGGTTTGCCCAGACAGCTTCATATGAAAAATGTGTGGGAAAATCGGGGCCCAAAACTCAGTGAAGACATACCTGGACTGAGGGCCATACCCCTTTTATGATCTAAAACAATGTCTTTCCATTTTATTGGAGCTCATTTTCTGTAGATGAGGATGTGGCCTTAGGGGTCCTCAAACTGCTATAGCTGAGAAATTTTGTATGGAAACTAGAATGAGAAAAATAGTCTAATATCCAACTTCTCATTTGATTATACTGAAAATTAGTTATCTCCCTTCATTAAATGTGAATCTAAAAGATGAAAAACAGCTGATTAAAAAAAAATTGCTATGTCCACAAGCATCTCTCTGTCCTGAATCCTGGACTAGAAATCTCTTTCCATAGAAAGTTTTGTATAAGACATGCTTACCCAGTCTGGTAGCAAATCTGCCTCCGCACATGAACAATACACACTCTCCTTAGTCCTTGTTATGATCCTAAAGAAAAAAGGAAATTATACATTTAGAAACTCAACACCCATTTTAACCCTCATCTAACTCTTATCCCTGATTATTCAATACCTTCAGATGTGTGCATGCAGCTTCTAATGGGTGAATTTATACCAGTGCCACATTGAGCAGCACTGCATTTCTCTGCTGAATAGCTATGCCAGTTTCAGCTGCTGAAACTACACACTTTGAGGTTGAGCATTTTCACTGTCTGTCTGTCCGTCTGGAATGCCCAGAACTGCAGTTTTTCTGTGTGCTTTTCATGGTGAAGTATGGGCTGGCCACTGACTGCAAGCAAGTCCCCTAATTTTGTTCTTTAACACTGTTGTATCCAAACAAGTGACAAAACACATAGGACTGAAACTAAATCAGATACCTCTGCCTTTAGTTAATCAAAACTGTTGTGCAGATAGGCCTTGAAAAGGCTGGAAGGAGCTCCAGCATCTTGTCTTCTTTTGTTTCATTTTTGCAGATGTGAGTGCCAACTTTTTTTTTCTTTTGAGATAAATACAAGCAAATATATGTGCATATTATCTGCAATGTTATTTTGTATAACTCAGTATTTACCTGTTGTTTATATACTACATGTAAGCACACAGAGAATTTTCTAGCAGAAAATTTAAGATGACAACTGAAAAGCTACTCCTAGGAGAAATACATATTTTCAAAGATGTGAAAGCACTATTTTTGGGAGTAAAGCTCTAAGCAATGCATGTCATTTCCTCACAGACCCCTTTCCTTTTGTACTCCCTCCTTTGCCTTTATTGATGCTACTTCACTATAAAACACAGAGCTCTAGGGTAGACCTCAGAGCCCCAGTTCTTACCAACCTCTTCCTCCCTTATTCTCAGTAGCAGAAGCTACTGCAAGGTTACTTTGTGATCAGGAAAAGAAGTTTATTCAATGCCCCAACTCTGCAGCTTTCAACTGTTCCTCATTTTTCCAGATTAGTGCCTTAATTAAGTCCAAATGTTGTTCATTTTCTCCCTTATGGTCCCTTCTGTGAAACTTGATGCTGGCCATGGACACTGTCCTCTTGTGACCTTTTCTCTTCCTGTTCCTGCTGCTGGCTGGCTTTTAAATTGTGAGCAATTGTGGGAGGGTGATGGTTGCACACTTTTTTCTCTCTTCACACACACAGAGGGCTGTTCACTCTGCTGCTGAAGACAGAACCAGTTGACTCCACCTTGCTTTTCCCCTTCTCTATGAGGCAGAAGAAAATGAGAAGAAAACAGATTTTTAGCTGGTGGATAAAGCAGTTCATACCATCCACTTGAGTCACTCTAGGTATAAACTCTTAATACAGTGCAACAGTAATTTATCACACTGAATAAAATGTATAAATGAGGTTTCTTAAGTCCAGCCATTGATTTCAAGATGATTATTTTTAGGGAGCTGTCTTGAAAGTTCAGCCTGCAATTTTACATGCATTATTTTAGCAAATCATGTGGGTGCCTGTGAGGGCAGGAAGAGAGCTCAAAATACTCAACACAGAGGAAAGAGTTCAGTAGAATGGAAACACAGAAATTTTAACTGACTCATTTAGAAATTTACCTGCAGCAATGAAGTACAAATTTTGCCAATACAGTATGTCAACAGAGCTGAATTGAAGATAACAGATGAAAATTAAATTAGCTAAGAATCTGGCCCAAGTGATTAAGGAAAGAGAAACTAAAGGAAACAAAAGAGGGCTTCATCTTTTTCCTGTGGCGTGAGTAGCCCCAGTTACTGGAACTACACTGATGTAAAATTGGTTTATGTAGCAGAAAAATCAAATCATATGTCAATTGGAATTGCATGACTGATGGTAAACATAAAAATTAAGCATGAAAACCATGGTTAGATACAAAAACATAGCAATGGAAAAAGATGGCAGTAGCATCCTCAACAGCATTTAACTGCAGGAAATATAAGAGAGAACTCCTAACACTTATATTTTATCTTAAAACAATAGCATGTCTTGCTTTTCAAACAAGACTTTGTATCACTAACTTCATTTCTCTATGTGAGGTGCAATAGGATTTGTAGAAATCATGCAGATGTGTCCAAAAAACCTGCAAGTACCAGAAGATGAATGATGTACAGAAACAGTAATTGTTTACTTTTTCCGTGCAAGATTTGTTCATTGTTCCCCTCAGGGAGACAGATGTGCAGATTGTATGTGCTGAGTGAAATGAGTACCCCTTCCTTTTTGACACCTTTAAAATTATTAGAATTAAATCTATACTTTGCTAAGTGAAATGTTTCAATTTAATCAAACTGTGCTGTCATGACCATACTTACATTAAGAGTTTAAGAGCCCTACTTTGCCCTCAGCTAATCCCTCACATATGAGGTGTTCATGGTTAAATTGTCTCCTGTGTAAGTAATCAAGTACATATGAACTTTGCTGCTAGAGAAATTGAGCACAAGTCAAAATCTCTAAGAATGAATTGCTACAAACAGTGGAGTTAAGGAAAGGAGGGGAGCTGGCCTCAGTCATCAGGGCCTCCTGATTCTCTCTCTTACCTTGCAGCCTACTCAAGTCAAAATCATAAAGATTAGTAATATCTCCTGTACCAAGAAAATGCATTCAATCTTTGTTCTCCTGCTGCCACTCTTTCACTCTTCTAATCATTCTCACAATTATATTTTGAAAAGTGAGCACCCATATCTTACATTAATGCTGGTCCATGGAACAAGATGCAAGACCTAAAGGACAGCATCACTGTATAAGTTTCCAAGTATCTGGAGAGTGTGCCCAGCAGGAATGAAAAGGGCAATAATGGAACTTCCAGTTCAGAATACTTCTTTGTAGGATCACTTGAAAATATTGCAATCAAAAATCAGGGAAAGCAAGTGGAAGAGTTCCAATATTTAAGGAGGTTATAGATATACTAGCCAAAGCAGGGCCACTATGAATTTTAACACTAAAAATTCACAGAAAGAAGGTGGTAAAGAAGCAAGATTTAGGCCTTTATGTGATGAACATACACATAAAGGGATCATGTGAACAATTGCAAAATTGATTAATAAATGAAGCAGAGTTCTATTAAAAAAATGAATAAATGCCTAGAAAGATAGTTGAGAGGTCATGTAGTCCAGTGATTTATCCACTAATAGGAACTATTTCTAGATGACTTCTGACAGTTTCCTGTCTTTCCTAAAAAGCTGCATTGATGTAAAATCTGTGATGTCCCTACTCACAAACAATATACATGAGCTTTCTACTATTTTACCACTGAAAATATTACTGAATGATGAAATTAATTTTTTTTGCTATAGTGTGATCCTATGGTTTTTAAAAAAACCCAAACATCTCATTTTATGGCACTTTTTATCTATTTGAGCATAATTTTCATTTTCCATCACAGCTCCTTTCCACTCTATTTTCTGTCTTGTTTATGCTGTGCAACTGTTTCATTTTACTTCCTTTGGCCATATTTTGCAAATAGCTTAACCAGTTCGTTCACTTTCTACAGTGTCTTTAGTTTCTTTCGAGGAACAATATATCCTTAGCAACATTTTTTTGAGGAATTTACAGCTGTCTTTGATTCTTATGTTCACTTGGGTACCTGCTATCTATTAGTTTATTGAAGCCTTCACACTTCTAGTCCATCATCTTTTTTTGCTCTTCTTCCTTGCCTTTCCACAAATATTATATCTTGTGACTCCAAGGTTACTCTTACATATGTAATCATTCACCTTCACATTCTCACGTCATTCTTTACTGTTTAGCTTCAAATCTGGAAAACCCTACACTTTTTTAAACAGGAATTGCCAGTAATTCCAGGAACTCACTGGACATTGGCTTTCTGTTGCATTCTTTCACTAAGAAATACCTGGATTGTTAAAATCCATTATTAATATTATATCCTGTCCTTTGGCTGATTCTGCTTTTTGGAGACAAAAAGCCTTAAATCTTCCTTGTTTAATATTTTGCAATCCTTGCAATCAAAGCCTTCATATTCTTTTCCCCTTTTGCCTTCTCAGAGATAGTAAATTCCTCCACATTCTGGATCTCCCAGCACACCTGTGTACCCTTGAATACAGGGCAGTATATCTAATCTTTCTTGTCCTTCCAAGCAAGTTAATGCTTCCTTTATTAATATTCCAGTCATGCCACCACCTCAGCACAGTTCATGAGTATATTGGTGAAGGCAGTACCCATTAATGACTTAAAAAATCTTAGTGCCTTTAAGAAGATGCATTTTTTTGGAAAATGCAAGGATGTAAAAAACTGAAAAATAATTAGGGGGAGTCTTCTGAGGAAAAAAAGAAACTCTCAGAAGGACAGGACAGAGCAGGGAGAGTGCAGCATAACAACAGTTCACACCACTCACCTTGAGACAGGAGCTAAAATGAGACTGCATAAGTGCTCTGAGAGACCTGAGAAACCATGAGTGGCTGTGCTTATTGGACACCACAGGAGAGAACAACAGAAGCATCCACTTATAGAGAGAGAACCTGAAAAAAACGGAGTAAGTATGTTAAGAAAGGAATATTTTCCACTACCTACAAGGAGAGAAATCTTTGGACACATGGCTTGTGCCAAATATTTTCCTATGCTTGGTGCATCAGCAGGATTCTGGCAGGTGTCCTTAGGAAAACAGAGCACATGTTTGTGCACATTCTGCACCTCCTCTGGGAGACACTTTCTGCAGATGGCTGTTTGGGTTGTGTTTGGCACCCACAGTTTTTCACGGGACAGCACAGGAAAAAAACAATAGTGGTGGTATTAAAGGGTATTAAAGTATTAGGTGATATTCTTACCTGGGGAAGACAGTAGAAAAGCATGACCAGAAACTCTGAGTAGCCAGAGGTTTACCAAAATACCAACAGTAAGTAGTGTTAAGCAGAAATAACACATCTGGGAGAAAAATTAGGATGTGAGTAGGCCACTAGAAAGCCATTTCTGACACATTTGCTTGAAGAGGCAAGAATGCTGAAGACTGCATTCCCCAGATGTCCCTGCCAGGCTGGGAAGTGCTGACTGCTCAAGTTGCCCAGCTCCAAAGCAGCAGCCTTCTCCTATGGATAGAGGTGTCCTGTGGCTGTGGCCACAGTGCCTGGTGGCAGGCAGCCCATGGTGGCTCGTCGGGACCTGTGGCAGCTTGATTAGCAGATGGATGTTTTTAGGCAGTGGCTTTTGCTGGAGCATAGCTCTGCCCTGGCACATGTGAAGCCAAAGGCAGTAACTTAGGTGTAATGGGCACAAACAGAAATGGTGCCACTGCACTCATGTAGAGAAGGAGGCTTCAGCCTGAAATCAGGAGTGAAAAGTAATCATGTTCTGTAAAAAGCAGAGGCTGTTGGGTTGACCATAAGCCATTGTCCCTAAGGACCTAGTAAACTTCCTATAAGGATTTGAAATCCATTATTGCAGCTACATTTTTATGTTTGATTTAAAATCAAATGCAAATCTGGGAAAGATTTACATCTGCAAATATGTTTTCTATACCACAAATAGTCACAGAGCAAAAACTGGAATAAAGTTTCCCCTAGGTCAATCTGATAAAAGAAAACGTGCAGCTTTGGACAAAAGGAGCTCAAGTGTATATTAGGCAAAGCACCACTATGATTTTTTGTACACTCTTCTCTAAATAATCACAACTGATCTTTGTTGGTGGCAAGGTACTTGGTTAGGTAGACCTTTGGTCTGGCAGTTATTTGTTCCTGTGAACTACTGGTGAGAACAGAAAGTAGTAAAATCCATGAGCAGTGGCCCATGTACAGCTTATTTTCTCACCCTGCTAAGATGGAGTTCTTGTTGTTTGGAAGTATTTTGTTCAAAGGCACTGAGCAGTGATTCCAAAGGCACCATAAAAAATGTTCTTAAAAGGATACATGAAAGTCAACCAAGGGACTGAAAAATCTGAGAGAAGGGCCAGGGATGTTTTATATTGGCCTTAAATAAACAGTGCCATTGTGGGAAGTTAAATATGGTAGCATCTGCCAAAAATACTACTGAAGCAAAAGAGCCTATGTTGGTAGCAAAAGAAATATCTCCCCCTCTCTCCTCTCCTGGCATGAAGCAGGCGTAGGTTTGTTTATGTTGGCTATATAAACTTCATTGCTCCAAGAGAATTATTCTCAATTCCTGAAATGGACTCATTTGAAGACATTAGAATTAAAAAAAGGGACAATCTCATGTGGTAACTCTGTTTCACTGTAGCTAAGTTTTCTCCATTATCAGACATTGTGCTCAAGGTAACACAGAGACTTGGAGGGTGACTGATGCAGAAGTAGGACCCAATCAAGTCATGTTTTTCAAGAGAGTCTCCTACAGGCAGAGACTCCAGGAGGACTTGCCATTTGAGTCCCAGAACATAGTATAAGCAAAACAAAAAGTTTACAACCAACTTGAGAATATGAGACCTGGGGAGCACAATTTGTCCCCTAACTGAGTAAACACAGTCGTTGCATTTTATAGTTCCAAATTCAAGAGGTCATTCCTGCCTGAAAAAATACCGGTGTGTGCTTAATACCCATTGAATACCTCTGTAATCTGAGCCTCAGCCAGTCCAATAGGCAGGTCACAGAGGAAAAATATCTTCAAAACACAGAGAGATTTGCATGCAGAAGGATGGCGCTTACGTGTCTAGAGAACCACAAAGGGCAGAAGAGGTACAAAGACTTCGCCTAATGCAACTGCAGCTGAACAATGACTGGGAATCTGCTTCTTACACAAAGCAAAATTGCACAAACCACAATTTCTTCTCCCTGGGAACACAGAGAGGAGTGGAGCTCACCTCCTGCCTGCAGCCGAGTTAGCCATTTTCTGCAAGGAGAACATTACATTTAATCCAGCACGGAGGTCTCCATTCAGGTCTCTACCAAATGCTGCCTTTCAGCTTAATGTTTAATCATTCAAGCTGCCCTCATGCCTTTATGAATATAATATGAAAGGGCTGGAAAAAGAACTGTTTGCCTCTAAGATTCATTGCCATCAGATAAAACGATGATATTTATGTGGTGTGTTACACTAAAGAAAATTACTCTACTGGGGCATAGCTCAGAGCTGGCAGAAACAGTGAAAGAGATGCTAAATTTCTGGAACTGTTGTGAAAGACTGAAGAAATTTGTTATTTCAGTATCATGATAAGCAATAGGTGCATTGAAATTCTATTCTGTAAAAGACTATATACTAATATTCAATCAATAGGACCTTTTGTTTTGTGAGTTTTTTTCCCCTGGGGATTTTATTCAGGTCATGCCTCAGAAATGAACAATGAGCATGTAAAATTTAAACTTTAACATTAAGTTGTTCAAGACCTCAGAAGACTGAGTGGATGTGGAGAAAAATACCAAGGATCTATTCTCCACTTAATCATGCTGGTTACATTTTTCTATAGTTCTGACTTGGAGATACACAGAAAGCAAACAGTATTTATAGCATAAAAAATATTCAGTTGCCTCCTTTATGCTTTCAAATGGAAGATGTGAAAATGCCACAGGCTGAGATTTTTATTTATGTAAATATGTATTTTTATGTTTCAAGTGTTTGTCAGGCCAGAAGAGTGTAAAAAATTGAATTTGACAGTTAATTTCTAATCACCTCCTTTATCATCCATTGCAGTGCAGTAATAAATCCTACTTCACCTCTCCCTTGGACTCTTTTTATTCTAATTACTGTGTTTCCATGGCTGATGTTTTCATACCTCAGCCTCCTTTCCTAGGCTCTAACTTGTCCTTCAGGATCCATCATCAGAGCTCCACTGTCTTGCAAAGCCCACAAACACCTAACATTTAGAAAAATTACATTAACAAAGGGAAAGGAGTCTTTAATTGGATTTTTCTCAATGGATTTAGTACATTTAGTGATGTATATCCTTTTACCATGTCATCTTCAGGCTTGATGCACACAAGAAAATGGTTAGTAGCTAATAAAATAAGTTGATGAAACCTTCACAGGATCACTGTGTTCAGCAACAGCCCCTGGGCCAAAAATGACTTGGAAACAAGGGCAGCAAATCTGTTATGAGAGAGAATGGAAATTCTACTTTGCATAAGGAGGCCAGAAGAGCTTGACATATTTAGTGTAGCAAAACAAAAGCTGATACAGAATGTCATTGCTTTCTATAAATACACTGGGAGGTCAAACATCAAGGAAGGAAAAGATCTTTTGAAGATAAAGTACAGTGTTGGCACAAGAACAAATGGGTATAAACTGCCCATGAATGTATTTTAACTGGAAGCTGAAAGACATTATGTAGCCAGTTGAGCAATCAACGCTGGAGAGAGCAGACTTCCAATGCAAGTTTGGGGGCAGAGCGGGTTTGTAAGATGGAGTGAGAACAGCTGAGGAGAGGCATTGTGTGATGTGGCCTGGGGCTAGCAGGGGACTGGGCTCCAAGACACAGGGGGTCCCTTCCAGCCCTCTGTTCCTTTGTTTTAATTTTTCTCAAAGGTATTTGGAGATTCTGCATGGTGATGTCTCACAGCTGGTAAAGGATATGGCTCAGAGAAGAAAAAGAAATAAGCAACATGTTTTAGCTCACCAGATGTATGTTATTACTTTATTCCCAATTCACAGGAAATGAACAATCATTTAGTACTGACAGGTACGTACTGGAACCTAGTATCTTTCTTTTAAACCTTAAAATAATGTACTACAGAAGTTTAGCATTAACCTTAAAGTAGATTTCACATTTTTGCCAAGGTTACTGTGATATCTTGTGAAACCTATGGGGGAAAACAGAAGAAGAAGGAGGCAGCAGGCAGAAACAATATAAATTGCTGCCAGAATGGCTGAAATGTTCGCAAGGTTAAAAAAAAAACCCCAATCATCCAAAACTCTTCTGCTCTCAGAGAAACCTCAGTGAAAGGTCTTTTGGGAGCTGCAGAAGGTTAGGTAGGTCTGATTTTCATTGGGGTGTAGCCCAAATTACCTTCTTAATAGACAATTAGACAAGACAAAAGTAATGGTAAAAGCAGCAAGTGTCTCACTGAATCAAACGACTACAGTTTGTTAACTGCATTAAGTGGAGTGGGTTACAGCTATATAAGGGTAGGTCATTTCAGGTCCAAGACAAGGTCAGTGTTGTTTACCAGGATGATTCAGTTTGGCTTTTTACATAACTTTTTAGTGTTTGCCTCTGAAGAGGTGAAGGTTAGGTATGATAGCAACTAAAGAAAAACTCAGGCCAATACTTTCTAATGTTGCTAGAGAGTTCAGCATACCTTTCCTTAAAAACAGATAAGGCTGGGCATTCAAAGGCAGGCAAGTGTCCAGCTCTATCAGCAGCCAGTTTGTCTAAAAGAGAAATCTGAATGACGTCTGAGACCCAGCAGGCTGCTGCTCAGAGTGTCACCATTCCCACTTTCTCCTTTTCCACTGAGCAAGTCAATGCCAGAAGTGACATTGGAAAGTCTTGGTTTTTCCCAGACAACCCTTGAACTCTCAACCCAGGATAATTTCTAAATAGTAAATGGAAACAGAACCATTCAAGTTGAAAGGGTCTTCTGCGTATCACCTTGCCCAACCTGCTCTTCAAAGCATGGTGAGCCTGTCCAGCTGAGGTTTGAGGTTTGAGTATCTAAGAACATTAGATAGATAGATAGCCCATTGATCCACTTGCTGGACTCTACTATGTATCAGTTTTTTCTCTTGTACCAGGGGTTCCCATACTGGACACATTATTTCATACAAGGTCTCATGATTGTCAAGGGGAGGGGAATCGTCCCTTCCTTTGGCCCCTTGGTTTTACCCTTCTGTAGGAGATTAGTCAGCCCTTGAACCTTTCCTGTTACAGCCCAGTATGCAGAGGGACCTTTGTTCCCAGAGGGCACACTACTGACATGCTTAACCTGTCTCACCAGGACTGCCATCTCCTTTCCTGGTGAGCCAGCACGAGTCCAGCTGTTCTCCTGTGTTGGGTTAATTCATCCCAGGGGCAGCTTTTGTGCTTTCCTTTGTTGAACTGCAGGAGTTTTCTCATGGCCCATTTCTCCAGCCTGTTGATGTTCTCCTGAATGGCAGCTCTGCCCTCCAGAGTGCTGATTTCTCTCCCCAGTTTGATATTATCTGCAAATCTGCTGAGAGTGCATTATAGATTATTGTCCAAGACACTAAGGAGTACATGAAACAGCATCAGCCCCACTGTTGAATCCAATAAACTACTTAACTGGTTACCAGTTAGACTGAACCACTGCTTAATTTTCTTTGAGCCTCAAAATTCAGTCAGTTTATCACAGCTCTTCAAGCCCAGCCATCTAGCCCGTATCTCCCCAGTTTGGCTACAAGGATGCTATAGGTAACAATCTCTGAAGTATTGCTTAAATCAAGGGAAATGCCATCCATTTTACTCCCCTCATGTACAGAGCCAGATGTCAAGCTAGAATGATTTAAATGCTCTAAAAATATAAATTGATTTTTATTCTGAATTTCACATTTAAGTTCTGAAATTGCCACTTTTTCCCTTTTTCCAACATCCTTCCTCCCAAACTATATGTCACATCCAGAATATCACTAATATGATTAGGTTTTATTCTTGAGGCAGGATCAGCAACCCAGCACTTTCTAATCTCTGTCACCAAGACTCAGAAACTGTCCTGAAAATCACACAGATCTTTCCTCATGAATGTTTTCCAACATATTTAAAAATAAGGCTAAGCAGAGGCCCCTGCCCTTCCTTTTTTCATAGATTTTAGGTGAGCCAGAATTAAAAGATACATATACATTTACCTGTTAGGAATGCTAATTTCACTTTTCACTTTCCATCACTATGTTTTTCCCCTGTGTCTACTTACATTTGTTTCACTAGAATCCATAAAGTCTATTTTCCTCTTTTTACGTTGTGTGAGGAAGGATATAAATGGACTATCACCCTTTTTTGAGCTTATGCACAGTCTCATTTTCTTTTCACTTTTTTTTTTTTTTTTTTTTTTTTTTTTTTTAAATGGATATTCACATGACTTTGGCTAAACTGAAGCCTTGCAAGTAACTGTAAGGCCGTACTACCTGCAGGTAATTTTTAGTACCCTCAGAAGACTGCAGTTAACTTCTACTCATCTCCAGTCTGAGTTGGTTCTTTTTGAAGTAGGTCTTCATGTGGTGAACAGGAAGACTATGAGGGTTTTATTATAGTTGGCTTCCTTTACTGCATTAGCGTTTATATTTTCCCAGTAGAAATCCCCAAATTGAAAATATAGAGGTGTCAGCTAGCACCACTTTATTTAAGGTTGTGTCAACATTTCCTATAAACGTTGTTTTTCTACGGTTTATAACTAGACCGTAAAAATGTGTTCAACGTAGAAACTTGGCATAAAAGAGTTCAGCCTGGGAGAGAATTTTCACAATTAAAAATTGAGAAGTCC
This sequence comes from Aegithalos caudatus, assembly GCA_013389925.1. Lineage (NCBI taxonomy): Eukaryota > Metazoa > Chordata > Aves > Passeriformes > Aegithalidae > Aegithalos > Aegithalos caudatus. Next base: position 24,672 of record WEIU01003908.1, read on the forward strand.
ACTCTGCTGGTTCTAACTAATATCCATGTAATTAAATGGAAATTAGTTGATTTAAAGATGCATTTTTACAGCATAATTCAAAGCAAGCTTTTATTTAAAAGAATAAATTCACCAAGGGATTATTTCATTAATGTTGTCTTGTTGCATTCATAATATTGAAAATGTCAAAATTACTAAGGTATTGCACACTAGGAAATAGTGACTACATCTGCAAGTGCTGGTTTGTATAAGCCTCTCTGCTACACATAAGGAAATATTTTTAATGGGGGGGGGGGCTAATAGTGCATAATATGATGTTTGCACAATATTTCCTATTATAAAATCTCATTTTGACACATTGTCAAGTTTTAACCATTTGGGATGATATTTTATATTCCAGGTGTATGCCTAAGGCAGAATTTTTGGAAAAAAAGTTGTCAAAACAGCTTAGCAGATTCCTGGAACAAGAATTGAGAAAATATTTTGTTTTGTTCATATTACCAAAAAAATGATAACAAACTTTTTATTCAAAAAGGCCCAGTTTCTCAGAAGTTTGTAGCAATGACTCAAAATGCAGGAGTGGAGCACAGTGTCCTTATCTGTTGGGAAATGCCTGTTGCTGTTTTTAAAATTTCTCTCATTTAGGTCAGGTTAGAAACTTTTGGAATAAAACCTACTTTGCCCATGCTAAGTAGAAACATTTTAATTTAGGAATTAATATATCCATACCTCCCATCTTTAGGGCACACATGCAAGTTTCTCAGGGCTGCTGGAGTGGATGAAAGAAGATGCTGTTTGTCCAAGGAGAGTGACTGCACATGTTCTGTCCACTCACATCTCCAGCCTGGCACAAAGCTGTATGAGCATCTTCCTCACCCTGGGCTGAATGTACTCCATCCAAAGTCAAAGAAAGTGGATTTCTCCAACTTTGGTTGCTTAAAGTAAGTCAGGGATGGGATAAAACATTCCTGCCAGGACTAAGGCTGGAGCAGCTGGAAAGAAGGCAAAGACTTGACTAAAGGAAAACAACAAACAGATTGTGGAACCAAGAAGTAGCAACTGGCTAGGAGTGGGAATTGACTGACCAAAGAGGGAAGGACATGACAGTGGTGGGGGTCTGGGCTCCTCAGGTAAGAACACTAAGGCTGAGAGCCAGGATCCAGGACTGCGAGAGATGTTGTGGGAGAACTGGGCAAGAAAACAAAACTTCCTCAAGGATATATGAGCTTGTATCTGCAGTGATCAGGCTAGGCCAAAGTTCTAGACATACATCTGAATTTCAGACGATGGGTTGTGAACTTTGAGTATGGAGACAAGCACTGGTCCAGACACTTGCAAGTCCTGAATGGTGCCTGGTAAATCCAAGAATTCATCATCTGGGTGTTTTTCTCTTTTTCTAATACTTAAAAGACAGTGAAACTACATTATATTACACTGTCAGTGTAATTTTTTTTTTACAAATGCGGTTGATGTGACTGAAGTAAAGATGTTCAGTCATCACTGGGGAAGAGCTGCTCCCCACGGCTGGGGAGAGGACAGCTTGGACTTTTGAGTGGAAACAGCAGAGGAGTGCTCTCAGGGCAGCCCCCTATAAAGTTCAAGGCAATGCTATGAACGGTCCTAGGGTCCCTGTTCCAGATGTAACCCAAAACTTGGTCTCCTAAAGGTCTTTCTTCTGAGCAAATAGCAGAACAATGGCAGAGTAAAAGATCTAAGAGAAACCTTCTTTGGTGTTGAGCTCCCCGAGTTGGAAATACTATATATACCAATTAAATACAGCCAGGCTGTTTGAACTGCTGTGTTTTAGTAAGCAAGCAGTATATCACAGCAACACCTGAGGGTGCTGCTTTGATCACAGCCTGTCAGCATTTCCGCTGTGAACTTTGTTTATTAGAGGTAGGCCGCAAAAGATCTCTCTATGCTGAAATTTCAGTGCAAAGCCTGTCCCAGGCATCAGTTTAAGAGAATCAGGAGGATAGGAGCTCACATAATAATGTCATACTCCTATGTGGGATTTTCTTTTTAAATCTGAAGCTTTGCTCCTTTTCTGGAAACTAAAGTTTCTGTATCATCTTCAAAGTGCATTAATCCTTACTGCATACTGAAGAAGAAAATCAAACATCTGAATTATTAAGAGAGGTGCTTGAATGGCTGAAAAACTTCTCATCAAATTTTTATCCATTCATTTTGTACAGTTTTCAGGACACAAACGAAGCATTCCTCATCCTGTCTTCCTGCTGGACTCTGAGGTGGTTAAACCACATCTAACCGGAATAAAAGACGGGGTGGGGGAGAGAAGAGAAAGGAAGTGTCACATCCTCCGCTGTGAATAGCTAACACGCTCACAGCTATGCTGAGCCGAATGCTCAAATCCTTCATCTGCCCGCTTTGGAGCAGGCGCCTGGGATCGGGTGTCTCTGCTGCGCACTCTGATCACTGGGTCTCATTGCCGGGTCTCTCCCAGGCTCCCCTGCTGAAGCCGCTCTGCTTTGTATGAGCTGATTAAATATTCAGAGGATGGGAATGAAAAGGGCTCTGCGGCTTGGGGTGGGGGTGCTCATCCAGGAGGCCGGCTCCCAGTCCCCGTGCCAATGAATATTTAATCTCTTTGTACAAAGTGGAAGAGTTTCAAAAGGAATCCCTGAAAATCTGTAGCTTGGCAGCTCGGGTATTTAACCGAGAAGAGTCTTGGGTCAGAGCCCCCTTTCAGTATTGTGCGGGAGAAGGGATTTAGACGTAAAACCCTGAGAAATGCTTTGGCCGCTACAGCTTTCAGGACACAGCTTCAGGGTCGTGTTGTGAGAGCTGGCTTAGGCAGTCAGCTCGGAGGAAGGAGCGCTGTCCTTGCCACCCCAATTAGCCCTGTGTGCCCTGCTGGGCTCCGAGCGCTGCGGTCCCTCCCAGGCGGCGCGCACGGACCGCAGCACCCCCGCACTGCACGGGCTGTGCCGGGGGCGCTGGACCTCGCCTTGCCAGGCAGCTACCCCCGAGTCCCTCGGTGGCTTTTGCGCTGCGGCTGTCGCTCAGCAGTGTCGTGTTTCACCTTCCTGAGAAACATCCAGCGATTTCCTTGGACGGCCGTGAGGTTGTGTGCTTGCTGCAGGTGAGGCACGGCCAGCTGAGAGGACAGGCTCTGAGCAGGTCATCCAGGATGGGGTTGGAGTTGTAGTGTTGGACAGCTTCTACTGCTATGTCCTTGGTCTATGGCTGCCCTTGGGAAGAGATTTTAGGTAGCCCAGCATCTTTTACCACAATATTAATGAGGGAAAAAAAAAAAAAAAGGGTCTGTTTATGATCACAGCAACCTTCACTACATATTTTTATATCTCCGTAGGAACAAGTTACTGTGTTATTATAAACTGGAGTCAATTTGTATCTACACCTGTTTGTAACATAGATACATGTATACATCAAGTAACATATACATACAAATGTATACATGCATCTCTGTCGGTAAAATTCAGTGCTTTCACAGTCTGGAAGTGATCATGCCTGGCTATCAACAAAGCTGTACTTCCCAGCGCCCTGCCAAACATTGCCATGGCTTATCATATCACTTCAGCAATCAAACGACAAGTTCATTGTGGGTGAAACCCCAGCTTGGATTCAGAGAAATATTTACAGATGTGCTTAACTTTCCATGAGTGAAATTCCACCCCTATTTAGTAACACACTTGATTTCATCAAGATGCAGCTGCTGCTCCAGGGCTGACATCCCTGGCTGTGCTGGTCCTTCTCTGAAGCAGCCTGGGCACATCAGTATTACCTGCAGGACATCGGGTTTTTATAGGAGCTAGATGAAAAGAGGACTAGTTGTCCTTTGTCACTTATTGTGCTTTGGGAGAGAAGCAGCAAGGACCGAATAAAGAACACCAGAGGAGCTCCCTCCATCCTGCTGCTGGAGCCCACCTTGCCCTGCCCCTCCTGCAGCACTAACCCTTTGGGCTTCCCGGGAAACTGAGACAAGCGGTGGCCAGAGCTGCGGGTGTTCTCCTGGGGTTCCCAGGCTGCCCGTGCTGAAGGGCCCGTGCCTTCCCGCAGGGCTGCCGCTCTCCCAGAAACGTGACCTGGGAAGCATCCTCATCTCCCTTCGTCCCTCCTCTGCCGGGTCCCGCTCCCGGCGTGAGAAACCTCCCCAGCTTTGCAGTGAAACCGGACCCCGCACGCCGGTGAAGGTGACCAGATGTCGTGGTTTCACCAGCAGCAGGGGCCCCGAGGGGAATCGCCCGGTGGCCAAAACGCCCGGCTCTGCCAGTCTCCCCGCGCAGATGGCCAACCTGGAAATCCCACCCCAGCTCTGCCGCGTGGGAGATGCCGATCGGCCAAATCTGCTGCTGTCAGCAAAAGACAAAACCTCTCCCAAGCCCGGCGGCTGGCGATAAAAAGAGGGAGCGGGCACAGGAGCAGCCCTGCGGAGGCCCCTCGGGAACAATGGCAACCTTTTCGGGAGCCGGCGAGGCAAAGCTGGACAAAGGCTCACGCTGCCCCCAAACTCCAGCTGCTGCCTCAACACAAAACAGGGGGCTGCAAATTTGGTTTCTTTCATCTAAATCCTCCTAGGCGGTGCGAACGCGGAGGGCAGGCGAGCACCCTCGAGTGTCACACTCCCTCCCTCGGCCGAAAGGGCACGCAGCCTCCAGTGCCGGGCGACGATTTATTGTGGGTTCGTTTGACTTTGTAGGAACGGGGCGCTTTCCGTGATGGGAGCGAGCAGGGAAACAGGCAGCGGAGGGCCGTGGAGAGTATTGACCAGGGAATTTGTGCCTGCCTTGCGCTGTTTTGCCTGGAAAAGGCTGAACTTTTCATGTTCTGAAAAACCAGATGAACAGCACAAGTCATTAGTCACCCAGGTATTTACAGTGTTTTTCCTATTTCCTTTCTCCCATGGCCTCTGTGGTCAGCAGTATAAAATTCCTAGGCACTCCCACCTAAACACAAGTTTCCTGTTTATGCTCTCAGTGGCTTTTATGTTTAGCTGTTAAAACCCGTTGTCTAAAGAACCATAAAACAATATGAACAGAGACCGCAGGTGAGCAAGCAGGGGGAAAAAAGCAAAGCCTTGAGCAGGCTGCGCTGAGGCTAGTCTGTCCAGGGAAGCGGGGCTGGGGGAACAAAGGAACAAAGCTCAGCGGCAGCCGGGCTCTGCTGCCCGAGCGCCGCCGGATGCGCCCGCGCTCCGCGCTCTGCCGCGGCCACCTCAGCCCGAGAGCTGCGCGGGCTGAGCTTCCTCATCTCAAATCAGCTGAAAACACCTGACATTAAAACTTAGGTGGGTCAGTGGGAAGTGAAAGTCTTTCAAGATCTGTGTTGTTTAATAACGTAGAGTTCTTTGATTTGAGTTATGACACTTTTGAGTATTTTCATTACAGTAGCATTGCACTCACGCTGCTCCTGTTTGGTCTGGCAGCATTTACATCATGTAAGTTCCTCCTTTAGTGTAATGTCTGCTTCATCCTGAAACCTAGGAGAAAAGTTGTCGGCAAGAGCAATGCCGAGATTCTCTGGAGCTGCAGGAAGAGAGAAGCTGCAGGAAGAGAGAAGCTGCAGCTGACCATCAAACCTACTCCTGGAGCCACTGCGAATTCCTGCCCTGCCGAGGGCTTTCCTTCACCTTGGTCAGACTGCACAAACATTTTAAAGTTATGCTGACATCAAGAAAATCCAATTTAAGACACTTTGTTGTGACCACATGAAGTCATAATTTCTGAAGACACAAAATATGGTAATGGTCACACCATAGGTTTAGATAGCTCTTCCCAGAGCCTTTAGGTAACTTTATACCCATAGCTATATCTATATCACAAGGTAATGTTATACAGTGATCAACTCATTTTTATCACCCTATCAAATATGCCAGCTGTTCAAAATAACATTACCATTGGCTTTTATTACCATTGAAATAAAAATGAATAATTATAAAAATACAAAATAGACCTTAACCCGCTGTAAAATTTGTAATTAAAATTAACATGATTTCTGTGAAAGACTTTTTTACACAACAGTGTGATTTAAGGGCCTTTGTCAATACTGTCTTTGATTTTTTTTTTGGTTGATTTGGTTTAGCCAGACACTTACAGCTATTTAAACATAGTTTTGTGTATTTAATTATATCATACATGATGTCATTTTTTACTACAGACACCCTTGGCATTTAATGTATTTCATCCAGTAATTAGTAAAGAATAATTAAGCTTTTACTACTATAACTGCTTTTCATGATCCTGTGTCTTCTAGAGCAAGACAAAGCAGGAGTAACAAAGTTTATGTTTCAGACACTAAGATTTATTTACTTTCAGGTTATACATCTGTAATTTTACATTTTCTCTATACAAAGCAAGTACTGGGATGAAACAACATGTTACAGAATCTGTGTGTTCCCTTACAGAGGTTAGCATGAGTGAATAATACATCCACTGTGTTTGAAATCACAACATACACAGGGAGATGATTTTATGTGCATATATAATATATATATAAATACTTGTGATCTATATATTGCAAAGGGTTTTGGGTTTTTTGCTTAATGAGACCAAAAAGGTCCTAACATGTATACAAAGACTTCATATGCAATATATGTAGCATCATTTCAACAGCTCTGTTTGTACTGGCAACTCTCATGAGTGATAGGTCACTTCACAAACTTTTTTAAACACTTTTTTTTTTTTTTTTAAATACAAATGGTCTTATTTCCAAATATCATTAAATTTTCTCTTTATGGTGCACAGTGGAGCAGTGGCCACTGTTCCTTTGTCCATGTTTGATATTTTATTATCTTTAGGCTAAATTTCAGGCCCTTCAGCAGCCACGCCATGGGAACAGTGTGCTACCTGGAACATGGCACAGACTGAACATGTGCTTGTCCACAGTTGGCTTCCAGAGCATTTTTTAGTGTGTGTTTTGCTTAAAAGACATTGGGTTCTCTTCCAGATCCATTCCACAAATGAAAAGAAAGCACAGGAAGGAGGGACTGCTGGGAGACTGGCTTTGGAAGCTGGCTCCTGGCCCAAATTAAGACACTGTTGTGGATGCACCAGTGTTCAGGTTTGGATCTTACTGTCATGGTTCCTTCAGATCCTCTATTTAACTAAGCAGGCTTCAGAGCAGTGTGTTCCCAAATCTCATCTTCTGATAACCTCTCTGCAGCCCTGATCAAGGGAGCCCCTTCCCTGCCTTCCCAGCAGAAGTTTACATACCCTTCTTCTGGTCCCCAGGTGACATCACTCTTTCCCACTGCAGAGACGTGAGAAAAACTATTTGAAAGTACCTCCCTGGTCTGGCTGTCAATGGAAATTTAACTTAGTCTGCAAACCAAGCTAATTTGTAGATATGATGAAGCATTACAAGAAGAGACACATGGGGAAAAAACGGTGAGAGATGGGAAGTCTTTGAAGAAGTCAACACAAAGGAAGTACTTTCATGTAGTCTTTATTCTGCAAATCACTTCGGTTTCATGCTCAACATCCCAGAGAGGCATCATCAGCTGGTGTGTGTGTAGGCAGAAGGTAGACAGGGAGATGAGTCACTAGTGCAGGAACGCAAAAGGGGAACCTTTAAAGGGAAAAGAAAGTGTCCCTGCTGACAGAAGGCTACAGACTTTCATGCTTGTTGCAATGTGTGTATCTGACCACTAGCATCATCATTCTAAGAGCAGTAAAGGAAGCATGAAGAGAAAAAATGCTCTAAGAAAAGCAACCTGAAACCTGTATTTAATTCTCCAAGCAATAAAGCTTGTACCAGTGCTGAGGCAAAACCAGACCTGGCAGAATGTGGTCTTTGCCTTGCCGCTAGTTCTCAGGTGAAAGCAAGCAGAAGTTTCCAGGAGAGTACGTTTTGTTTCCACTACAGGTTACAAGGCCTCTATGTAGCAAGCGAGGACCTTTTGTGGACATTTTCCACCCATACCAGCGGCAATGAACAAGTGTGTAATTGACTCCTTAGTCTTTTAGGAAGTATGGCCTTCCCTTTCTCCTGTCACAGAAGTTCTAGTGCCAATAAAAATATAAATTAGGCATAACAAATCTGTTGTTCCTTTGTCAGGTTACCAACAGCTGTGTTCCTGACAGCCAGACAGCTTTCAGCAACCCTGAGGGAGTCAGGCAGTCTCCAAGCTGGAAGTGCAGAGGGTGGATCTGGGCAGAGGAGGAAGGAGTGGGTGGGCTTCCTTCTCAAGTGCTTGGTCAAGATGGGGACCCTGTTCCTCACGGTGGTGCAGCTGCCTGTGGTGGCTCTTGAAGACAGGGCTGTGTCTGCCAAGCTGCAGCTCCAGAGCTAAATTGTCCCGGATGACTTGAGGCTGTCCTGCCAGTGTCCCACCTGGACAATGGTGTCCCTGCTGTGGCCATGCTTCCCTCCTGTGCCACCTGCATTTCTAGAAGTGTCTCCTACCAGTCACTGCATTGAAAGGGGTTGTGCTGGTCCAAGCAGGCAGGGGAGAGGGAAAGCAGCATCTTGTTTCTAGCCCATGTTCCCTGCCAGGATAGAGGTCTCCCCAGGAGAGGTTTCTATAGGAGAGAGGAAAGAGGTGAGGGACAACTCTTAAGGAGCAACCCAGCTCATGCTGAAGCCAAGACAGCCCTTGCTGCCATGGAGGGAAAGCCATGCCCAGGCACCTTTATAAAGAGAGCATTCCCCCACTTCCTCCTGGTGCTACATGATAATCCACAGAAATACAAAAGGTTTCCTCTCTCTTCTGTTGCTCATTACAGAGCTGGTCCTCACAGCAACACAGCTGGAAATTCAACTTTAAAAGACAAGTGTTTTCTGTACCACTGACACTCAAAAATGGAATACCAATATGGGTCTGGACACAAATCTGATCTTCCCTAGAAATGCTTGGGCTGGGCCCATTTTAAACTGCAAAAAAGTAAAATTACTAAATGTGTGCTCCCTGCCTCATGTAGACATGCTACTCTTTCCTCCCTGAATTTCACACATCTCTGATTAAAGAGGAAACCAGAAGTTCCACTGTTTGTTGTGATTATGGTTATTATATATGTATTTTGACTCAACTGATATTGTGGGTGGTCCAGCTCATACACAGAGCTTGACTTGTTCTACCTTGAACTACAGCTGGGTGGATCTTCTGTAAGGAGACTTAAAGACAGGTGGTCACAGATGTGGATCACAGGCCAAGTGGATTCAAATTTGCAGAGAGTCACAAGGCTTTCAGCAGACATGGACAGTTTCTGCTTCCAGGTGGGAGTCAGACTAAACTCTGGCTTCATGTATTTTTCTGGAAATCCCAAAATAAAGCACAGCTCAGCAGTTTGAGAGAAGTTTGGCTTCATTCTTATGATTTTAATAGAAAAAAAAAAATCCATGCAAAGGAAAACTGCACAAAATAGCTTCAAGAACCCCTGAAGCTAGGACTGCTGAGATTAATTTACTGTCCCAGATTACTTCCCTAGTATAAGTACACAGTGATTTCTGCCGGTCAGCTCCCTTGAAGTCAGTAGGAATTTTGTAACACGTTCCATTGCTGCAGTCACTTTCCATTATCCATGGGTGGCTTCTCTGTTGGCAGATAAGCTGCAACCTGGGCCTGAGCCAGCTGAGCCAGCTCCATGCAGCTTGGCTGAGATGGGGCTCTGAGCTCAGCCCTGCACACCTCTGGAGCAGATACTGGAGTTAGCTGGTTTGATCTGCTGTGAAGGCAGGGAAACCTTCAAAAGGTTGGGAAAGGGGAAGGATGGTGACAGAAAGCAGTAACAGGCTTCAAACAAATAATTAAAGTCCTTTGAAAAGCAGTTAGTTTGGAATGGGCCCGTTTAGAATTCATTGTTCACTCCTCACTACTGGCTGAGTTTTTCTAAGTGGAAGAAAAAGATCTGTCAGTGCTTCTAAATCCCAAGGAACAGGGAAGGTATTGCAGAGTTGTACCTCCCTGTGGGCACCAGCCAGCCTCATCCTGCCTGGGGGAGAATGCTGCCTGCTCCCATGCCCACAGGCAGGCACCGTCCCCCCTTCCCCCCGTGCTGGGTGTTGGCAGCCCTGACTCTACTCCTGCATGGTTACCTAATTTACACAAATATAGCAACCCCAGGTCTGAGCTTTCACTTGCAGTTCAGAGAGAGCCCCCAGAGTAAAGAATTGATCCAACAGGGATGAACCTTGCTTAAATGAGCAATTTCTACTTAGTCTCTTTCTGACGGAGAGAGGAGAAAGAAAATGAAGTGCAAACCCCATCTATTTACCAAGTCCTAGTTGATTCTAAACAGCCCTAATATGTACAGATCTGCCTTTATAGAGGACACCACATACACTATATATACAAGTTTATTTACACACAGCCACAGGTTGCATGGCAAGTTATCTGTGGAATGGTGTCTTGGAGCTCTACCAAGTCAAGGAGGAATGTAACTCTACAGATTGAGGGGAATTCAGAGAAGACGTTTTGTTAGCTCATCCAAAGGAAAGAATGTTAACATATACTTGGGGTGCTGTAAGCAGGGAAGGTTAAAAAGTAGTAAGCACTGAAAAGAGAGGCACCCAACCCATGAAAAACATATTAAATAGTCCATTTATTCATCAGTCTTTATTTTCAGACAACAAAACTGGTTTTCATGGAAGTCCCCACTCCTAGCCTCAAGTCCCCTAATAATAACAGTGTAATATCTTCTTCAATCTGGAATCTTATATCACACAAGATTTCCCAGGGGTGGATAACTGCTGCAAAAGATATCAATCCCTCTGAGCCAGTTTGAAAATTATATGAATGCACACAGTTCCCAGTGCTAGGACACCTCTCCTGCTGTATCCACTGAGCATGCAGAAGCTCTCAATTGTTCCCCACTGAATTCAGAGTTGAAATGCCAGATTTGTGCAGACGTCCATTTTAGGGCCTGTTCTGGCAGTTTCCATCTCTCAGTGATGGACAGCTGCTGACACTGGCTTTTCCTCAAACACAACAGTGTGGTAAAGAGAGGAAGTCCATTCCAGTTAGTTCAAAACAGGAGAAAGTGCCCCTAGCAGTGATCTGGAGTCACCCTTGTGTCCTCCAGGTGCCACTGAAAGGGGCTCTCTCTACCAGCACTGTGCAGTACCCTCAGAGCTGTACCTCCAGAGCTGTGTGGGGCCAGAGGAAAGGCTGGGACGTGCCCAACACTCAGGCACACAGGTGGGCATGAGCCTTATGGGGCTTTCTTTGGTCAGGACCTCAGGTTTCATTCCACAAGCCCACAAGAAACTCCAGTAGAAATTCTGAAATGGCCTGTGAGGAAAACATTGCTGCCCAAAACTACCCAAGAGAACATAGAGCAGGCGACTTGCAGCCCTGTGGTGGTTTCACCAGCAGGGCCTGGTGAAAAGCCTGCTGAGCTACTTTGCTCTACTGTTTTCTGTGCAGGGATGTGGTGATGCAAAATTCAGAGAAAAAGGGTGAGACAGAAGTGTCCCCAAATCACAAGAGCAAACATCATCCTCACAAAAGTACTCCAAATTCAGTGGTCGCACAACAGAATGCTGTAAATCCTGAGTAACCTCACTTGGCTGAGAGCGCATAACTGATGTCAGATTTTTTGAACAGAAGGATTTAAATCACCTCAAGATGAAAACTGCATTAAGGATCAGAGAACAGACAGAATCCCTGTCCTCTCCTCCTGAGCAGATTTCTCCTTGATATATGGCTCCCAAAGTACAAAGAGCAAGAAGTTGTCCAAATAAAAATCAGCTCAAGGTGTGTGGGATGAGAGCTAAAAGAGTCTCAGACACAGATACTGCTGGAGATTTGGCAATGTCTCATATCAAGCAGAGTGAAAATTTCAGATATCAGCAGTTTGGTTTAAACCCACTGTTTTGCATGTGGGTTTTACAAACCCAAGCTTGTACAACAGATGTCACAAAACGTCCCCAGACGTATCTAAGAGACAATTCATGGGCAGCTCCTGCCTTCCTAAACATTTTAGGGATTTAATCCATAATCCAAGAGCTTGATCCCAGGCATGTAAATGTTTGAATTAAATGCTTGATTTGGACCTGGCTCCTCATCCTGTCTTATTTCTGCTTGGGTTTATTGGGAATACAAACCTTCAGAGTGTGGATGTGTCATCTATTTTGTTTCTGCTGACTTTGGCATGTGAACATATCCTGCTTGTAAAGACGACGAGGCTGATCCCCGCTGTGGCCAGCTGGATGTATCTCATAAGGGACTACCTCCTGTTGAAGTAAATTGTTTTTATTCCTCAAACAGAAGCCAGGAGATTTCTACAATTAATGGCCCACAATATTGGAATACCTGAAATCTCAAATAAAACAGGTTGTTCAGAGCACTACATGTTGGTCTGGCAAGTGGTGGCCTGCTGAATTTGCCTCCTCTAGTTATGCAGCACTCAGAAATTTGTACTGCAGGTAGGTTCATACTAGCTGACAGTGACAAAATTTGCCAGAACACACAAAAATAAAATAAAATAAAATAAAATAAAATAAAATAAAATAAAATAAAATAAAATAAAATAAAATAAAATAAAATAAAATAAAACAAAACAATAATACATCTGCCATTTTGCATGCGCGGACCTGTTGCAAGGTTCTGGATCTGCAGACATGCCTCACAGAATGACATGCACACTGGTAACTTAAAAAATGTTTGAGTATGGTAAATGATACCTATGTCCAAGCAGTCCTGCACAAACCCTGTGTACCCAGAAACAGAAAATACTATACCAGTAATACATTTATTATCTTTATTTCTGCTGCACTGTTACTATTTTATCCCAACCATGTAGTTATTTCACATGCTAACAGGATCAGGCCATTTCAAACCAAGGGTATGTGGAGAAGTGGGAAAAGACTGAAGCTCCAGGCTGGTTGGGTACTGCTGAATCTCAAAATACTCATATTCAGAGAGAATCTGCATGATCATCTCAGGGGGTGCTCATATGCAATAACCCAGCTCTTGAACACTGCCCAAAACCCATGGAGGTGTGTGGGGCAGGAGCAGCTACACATAAAACCTACACATGAAAGGCACTTAAAGTGGAGAAAACTGTTCTGCTGTAGTGTGACTTTTGGGAGCCTTAAAGGAGAGCTAGTGTAGGTACTGTAGCACAGATCTACACCACACCTCACTGTGCATTACAAGCAATGTAACCACCCATCAAATCCACAGAGCAGTCAATATATTCACATGTTCTCCTCTTCTAATTTTTTTTTTTTTTTTTTTTGCTGGATACAAATTGTACTTGGCCCCCAAGGATAATGGCCTGGGGAAGAGGCAGAGGCTCAAGCCCATGTACATATCAACATGCTTGTCACTCTGATGCAGGGTGGCCTCATTATCCATTAGAGGAGCTCAAAGAAAGTCTGAATGAGTACAAAGGATCCAGATGAAATTTTACGAACAACATATTTAAATAATTATTTCTATAGCAACATGATTCACTTTTCATTCTTTGTAAAATCTCCCATGATGTAGTCCTATCCACTATCTGTTCCAAAAGCCATTGCATCCTATTTTTAATGAGAATCAGATGCCTGCTTGTAATTTGGACCAGCTTATCAAGTTCTGGCTTCTGCAACCCAGCTCTTAGAAATATGTCCTGCATTCATATGAAAATTACACCGAAATCAAAAGCACTGAAGGAACTGGGCCCAGTGGTCCAGTGCTATGTTTGGAACATGTGTTTTTCAACCAAAAGCAGACAAACATAACCCTAACAGGTTTTGTTTGATGTTTATTGGGAAGGTACCTGCCAGACTCACCTGTTTCAATGTGTGCCCATACATTAAATAGTCCCACTACTTTCTAGTCTGCCAGATCCCACGTCTTCTTTGTCCTCTCTGATTTCTTTGGAGCAAAGGCATCAGTCCTATCGACTGGGGTCCTGGAGGCCCAGAGATATTTGAAAACAAATAAGCTTTTCCTATCTGCCATTTTGCATCTAAATTCCCCTTCTGCACTGAAGACCCACTGTGAATACAGACATATGTTTTTAAAGAGACACAGTTTTGTCTTGCTGATCCCAGTGTAATTAGAAAGCTATTTGGCACATACAGGAACTTCTGTACTAATTTGGCACTGTCCCATCCTACTACTGGCAGCATTGGTTTTGCTCCCTGTTGGCGACTCTCCTAGATGTCTTACAGCTTCTGGAAACATCAGCCATGCCTATTCAAGGAATAAGCTGGCAGGATGCTGACACCTTGTGCAGTACATCCAGCAGCAGTGTGGCTGTGTGATGTTGGCTCATTATCAGACTCCACCACTGGGTCTTCTGATGGGGTATGGCATTATAGAGACAGGTGCATGGTTTGTATTATGAAAGCCAGCATGACATTTCCCATTAACTCAGCTTCAATTACAAGGTTTTATTTGAGTTATGCTTCCAAGTGGGGTCCTATGTCAATTCCTCATTAACTTTTTTTCCTGAAGAACTTGAAGGAGAAAGCTTTTCCTCCTTTGGTGTCACTTGCTTTAATAGGAAAGGACACATCCAGCTCCTGAGTTATGACGCTTCAGGTTTCAGAGGTTTCAGATATCCTTGTTGATGATCCATGGGAATATGGGTCTCCCTAATCTAGTGCACTGTCTCCAGCAATCTCTTGTTACCTTCATCAGTAATGAGAAAACATGTATTGCTGGTTTCCTGTGTAGCAATTTTGGAAGAGAAGAGCTCATAACCTTTACAAAAGAATGTCTTAATCATGATTACTTGGCCAATGACTACTTTCTTCTTGCTGTTTGGATATTTTAGCTGTCCCACTAAATCAGGACTTCATGCCCTCCAAGTGAACACGCAGGCAAAACATGAAATAATCCAGTGTGGTGAAGCCTTTGCCTGATCTGCTACAGGACTGAGCTGTCCTCCTTGGTGCTATTGATCTTCATTCTCAGCAGTTCTTTGAAATCCAGCCTCCCTTGTAGTTTCCAGGGTTATTTGAGCTTCTTTCAGAGGCTTTTCACTGCCTTCTTCAGAGTATTTTTGAAGAGGGAAATGTGAAGCTGCTTTCTCTTTCCTAGCCCTTCCCTCCATTTCCTCAGTCTCTCCTTGGTGTCAGTGGCTGCTTGTGCCTCCTCATGCCTATTGGAGCACTCTGTGCAGACCTTATCAGCTCCAGAAGCCATTCTCAGTATTCCTGACACCCAGCCACTCACATATCATGGCCTATCACAAAAAGTACAAATTTTGTTGGCTTTTTTGTTGGGTTCTTTTTGCTTTTTTGAAACTTTGGGAGTCAGATTTTCAATTTTGTTTATACAGTATGAAAAAACTCACTTCCTTCTTTTAATGAAAACTTTTATTTTCTCATAGTATTTCCACCAGGGAGAAAGGACACAGTAAACAACTTTAGAACGATGTTCATGATAAATGAGGAAGGTCATAGAGCAGAGAATACCTTCTACTGCCCCTCTGGCTTCAACCCACTGTGCCAGGCCAGGGAAAACATTTTGGGTCTTAACATCATTTGCAGCCACTGTAACTACTGCAGTGCAAACATCACTTTTATAAAAGGCTGGTGCTTTTCTAATCCTGCAGAATACATTAAAAACTTTCTTCAGTGAATTCTACAGGTTTTCTCTACCCTACTTATTCATGGCTCTCTTTGTCAGCTTTAGAAATGTCGTCTTGTAAATGCAAGCTTCCCCTTTTCCTTGTTTTCTGGGACAGGCAGAACAAGAGCTTCTGACTGGCAAAGATGTTGATCCCCTATGCTCATGAAAATTGGAAGAATTAGGTCCTTCCTGCAGATTTGACTGCAGTCTCCAGAAACTAAGCTTTCATTTAAAAACCTAATGAAGTGTTTAGCCCTTCTGGTAGCAAAGATAACCATGCTTCAGTTTGCATTTTGCACGGGTTATCTTGTGTCAAAGCCAGAGAAACTGCAACTGAACCAGAGTTACAGGCTTCTTCTCTTTATCTTAAATGGGAACTAGGTGTAAAGCAATGTGTCAGGGATGTTGGCGCACAGACCTGGAGACAGAGAAAAAGTTTGCTGAAGGGAGGCTGTCTGAGGGGTTGATCCTGTCTGAATGGGGGGGTCCTATGGGATTCTGCCATCTCCTGCCTCCTCTCCACTCCTTATTGCTCACTGTCACTGATCTCCTGCAGTTTCCACCCCT
The DNA here is from genome assembly GCA_013389925.1 of Aegithalos caudatus. Lineage (NCBI taxonomy): Eukaryota > Metazoa > Chordata > Aves > Passeriformes > Aegithalidae > Aegithalos > Aegithalos caudatus. Next base: position 40,708 of record WEIU01003908.1, read on the forward strand.
CAGCCCTTCCTTTTGTGGTCACTTCATGAGTCCTGACTAGCACTGTTTTAGTTTTCCGTGTGGGTTTATGCACCCAGGCCATAAGTATGACAATAATTAGTAATATGAGAAGCAAAATGGGCCATGATTCCTGTTGGAAGTGACAGAGGGACAAATTTTGGTGGAAGTACTTGGAAATATCCTGGAAAGGAGCAGCAGACCCAGTGCTGATGAGGAGTCCATGTGCTCAGACACCTCTTATGCCAACTCAAACCTTCCCATTCTCTCAATTTTTGGTACATTGCCAGAAGGACTGTCTGGCTCCTAGACACAAGTGACCAACTTCATCATCCTCAGCCCTTCGTCTCACTTGGGAACCATGAATTATTCACAGGTTCTTTTAGCAGGTTCACATTGTACATGTGGCATCTCCAGTCACACACAGTAATGAGGCTGATGAGCCACCCCTCTGAGTGCACATGTGGCTACACCTGCAGCCACATCTGCACACCAGGGTAGGTACATTCTTATTCTCTTCTTAATGCATCCCCTCACAGCAGCATCTCAGGCACATTTTTTTTGCTTTTGCTGCTTAGTATCTTCACTGAGCTGTTCACAATAATGCTCAGGTCTTTTCTCCAGAGATTACAGTTAATTCAGAAGCCATCAGTGTGTCAGAGTAGTTTAAATTATTTCTTTCAAATGCATTACCTTTTAGTTCAAGTTCATCTGCCATCATGTTAGGACAACTGCTGGTGGTATTAGAGTTGTCTGGTACTTCAAACAATCCTTTGCAGCTTTTCCTTTGTGATCAAGCTTTTATCAGCTGCATATTTTGACATTTCATTGTTCATCAAATTCTTAGTATTCTTAAGAGATGCAGTACTTAGCAAATCCACTGAAACTATGATCATAGTCTTAAGACATCTGTCTTAAGACATACAAAACCTATAGAAAACCTAATGGATACATTCCTTATCTCAAAGTCCATATTTATCTGCTGTCTGTTGTAAACAGACATCACAGAAACTGAAGGAAATCAATGTAATGTATGTACAACATAGTCACCTGCACATGGATAGATAAAAAAATAGTCCTTATAGACATCCTTAGGGTGCTTCACTCTTAATATTTTTCAGCCTCAGGCTTCAGACACTTATTTCCACTGCCAGCTTGTCTCTTCAGCAGTTGTTAATCCAGGACAAGATTTTACCTCACTTTCTTGTTACCAGACTTCTTTCATATTCTCACAGGCAGAATCCTATCGGAAGCTTTTCAACACTCTAAATAAATTATATCCATCATCTTGCTCTAATGTACTATTTTTTTAACTCAGAGAATTCTATGAGTTTAAGAGAACCATCCTTTATTTCTGTGTGTGTCATGCATGTTTTTACTGAATTATAAAGATTCTTGTGCTTTATTAGTCTAATTATTTTCTCAATTTTATACACACTGAAGTATTTGATTCAAAAATTATCCTTAGCTCAATTTTTAAATGTGGCCTCCATATTCAGCACTTCTGCCTGTGTTGGTGCCTCAATTTCTGCTTTCTATGAGGGAAAAATGTCTAAGCTTTTAATCACAGACTACCTTCAGATATTACAGTAACCTCAGCAGCTCTTGGAATTGACTGCAGTGGAGAAAGCAGCATACCTTGAAATGAGAGCTTTCAGCATTTTTTTAAAGATTGTTTTCAGATAACTGTCTTACTACAAACCTCCTCCACAGTTTTAACAAATCTTATTATAATAATTCAATGGGTGTTACACATAAGCTGCTGTGACACAGTTGTTTCCATGAATGGCTTTATTGGGAATATTACCACAAACTGGGGAAAACAAAAGCACTGTGGGAACTTTAACTCTACCAGCTAGACTACTGTACTTAGGTATGAGGACTATTATTAACCCAGTTACAGAAACATTTACTTGAATAATGAATGAGCTATTACTGCATGCTGTAGGCTGTGAGATTTAAAAAGAAAATCTGAAATTGTTCACACAGAACAGTGGAGGACAAACACAGAAAAAGGAAGAATTTTGTCCAATATTTAATTTTTCTTTTAGGTTCATTTTGGAAAGGTATTGATTGACATCTGAGAATAGCAATCTTCTTCCCAAAGACTAAGATGAAACTGAGTCCGTATATGAAACTGCACCTTTGAGAGGGTGGAAGGTAAATTAGCCTTCAGACCAAAAGTTCCTTATTTTTTCTCCCCAGCAGAAAGGGACTCTCCTACTCCTCCCTCACTTAATCCCACACAGCTCAAGGCAATTTTTTATCAAGCTGCCAGGAACCCCACAGTTGGGCAGTGCCAAGGCACTTGCTGGGAAATCCTGACCCCCACCAGCCCTGAGCTCCTGCTGCCTAGAAAGGTGCCCAGCCACACCACAGTGTCCCAGCTGGCTCAGAAATGGCACAGAGGACACAGAGTTATTACAGAGCCAGTGTGAGAAGGGACCCCCATCCCTCTGCTCATACACCTCCCTGAGGCCTCAGCCATTTGTGCTTCCATGCACGAAGCTGAGAGTCCCCTTGAGTACTTTATGGCCACTCTGGACACTTCTGCACGGTCTGATCCTTTCAGAAGGGAAAAGGATTTACAGTTGGGTCTTCCATGACCCAGACAAAGGACAAGGTGAGTTGAAGATTAAGGAGGATGAAATGACACCTCCCCTTCTGTCTCCTTCCATGCTTCCTTCTCCCTACCTTCTTGCCAAAAAATTTAAAAAAAAAAAAAAAAAAAAAAAAAAAAAAAAAAAAAGAGAGAGAGAAAGAAATGAAGTGAAACTATTTGAGTGCCTCAGGCTGAACTCACAAATAGTTTCAGGACTTTCAAAACCACATTTCCGTGTAAATTTACTCTTCCTCCAAGGATTTCACCAGCTTCTCCCTCGCTCCTGCTTTTATTTTCTGACTGGTTATGGTGTGTTGAGAGGCCAGCAGTAAGTCCAGTGTTAACACTGCTCAGCCTTCTGGTTATTGGAAACAACTTTCTTCCTCTGTAGGGCTGCCCATGAACTGTCTTAAGATGTTTCAAGCTCCTTGCAATCCTGTCTGCACCCTGCCTGCCTTTACTTTTTTGACATCTCTCCAATCAACTCCAAAAGTGTTATTAATATAGTTTTTAATCACCTGTTTTTATAGAATACTATACTACATATGCCAGTTTTGTGCCAATCACCTAGGAAAAAGCTTTTCCAAACTTTAGGGGCATATGTAATTTATCCTTTCCCTATCCACATGGCAATAAAAAAATCCTGTTTATTTCCTCATAAATTCACTGAATCCCTTGAAAGCAGGCTGTGGGCAAAACACTGGAAAAAAACCCTATTTTTTTTTTTTTTTTTTTTTTAATTAAATTATTATTATTTCTACAGCTACTTTTGCTGCAAATGTTTCACATTTACAATAATTTCATATTTACTGTATTTTTAATATTAGGCTGTTTATATTTCCTTTTGTGGATGCATGGAGGAGGGATTTTAATTTTCTGGAAGATACCTGGATGGCTCCAACCACCTGTTCAGTCTTTCTGCTTGGCCATCTGGCAGAGGGAGCTGCAGGGACCCAGGCTCAGCCTGCGTGCTCGTACTCTGACAATCAGGGTGCCTGCTCCTCTCACAGTGGGAACCACCCTGCCATGTCCCAGGGACAGCTTCAGCTTCATATTTACACTCCCGGAGCTCACTCCTGTGATGAACAGAGATGAGGATCCACCAACACGGGATCAGGTGAGATGTGCATAGAGACCTGAGGAGCTGCACTGCACATCACTCAGAATCATCTCATTGCTTCCAAACCTCTGGCTTTAATAGACATTTTTACTGGCTTTGCCTCCCAAGGATTTTTTCCTCCTGTCTGCATTCATCTTGCCACTCATAAAAGAGTCCGGAATTTGTACAGGGACACAGAAGTCATTTGACTAAAACTAGATTAATTTTTATATTGCAGTCATTCCAAGAAACAACATAGCTAATACTGTGTCTGAGAGTAAATCATATTTGGACTGATTTCGTACTTTAATGAAAAGTATATTCCATTGAGGATCACACCAAACAACATTACCTGGAGATATGTTAATAATAGTTTTGTCACTTACTGGAAGATTAGGATTTCACCACTCTCACAAAAGCACAGCATTCTATGTAAATTCCTCTTAAACCTCAACAACAGTACTACAGAACTGATAATTTATTTGTTTTAAAAATGTCAGCAGAGTATGACCACTGAGATGAAACATCTCATTTTCAAGAACATCTTCAGGGATGATGGCAAATTACAGGCACTCACAGCGACGCACATGGCATTAAAGAATACAGTGTATGATCAAATATGACAAGTAGAGGACTGTTGGGTTTTTTTTTTTATAGGCAGAACAATAAATTTGCCTAAAAGGTAGATAAATTGTGATAGAATGTAACATTCTGTATTATGGTGTTCTAGTTCAGTGGCTCTGAATAACTAAGGAATTTAGTTTAATTTTTATTTCAGAAATTTAAACCCTCTCATCTTCACAGCTCTCAGTCTGTGTTAGTTATCAAACATGGTCTGGTATTGCACTAGACAGAGAAATAATAGCCTAATAAACAGCAGAATAGTTTTATACAACTAGATTTTTTTCATTTTTCCCTCCCAGGGAAACTATCATAGAATTTCTTGCTGCTATTTTATATAAGCTACTGCTGTGGGGTTTATATTTTCTTTCTTATGTAAGGTTATTTTTTTTCAAGAGTTTTATAATTTGTTCATCTTTGTAATGTTTGGGAGGTTTTTTGTCTCAGACTTTCCACTGTGTTACAAAAATTATCCAGTGAGCAAAACACCAATGATACACATGAAGTTTCTTTTGCTGTAATAAAACAACAGATGGCTTAATTTAAAAAAAAAAAAAAAAAAAAAAAAAAAAAAAAAAAAAAATCCACTTTCCATCAGAGCAGCAATGGTCTGGAAATTTCCCTATGAGTAAATATGAATCCAAAGATCACAGAAGATACAGAAATATTTTAAGGGCTTGGTGTAAGATTTTCTTGCTTAAATATATAATGTACTTTTTTATTCCTTTTTGCAATACTGTTTCTGTAGAAAGATGCCTTAAAATCACAAGAAAGTCCTCAGTGCTGCACAACTCCCAAATAGAGAATCTATCACATGTTTTAAAGGCTTTAGGGTCAGACACTCACCTGGTATAGCCCAGGATGGTCCTGGTGACCACAGTGACAGCTCGTATCAGCTGGAACTTCGGCTTCCATGGTTTCTATGAAGTCTCTGTAGTGTTGGTGGGTTACAGATTTAAATGCTTGTAGTTTTGTTGATTACACAAATGTTTCCAAAGAAGCTGACGTTGAAACAAAGCGTGTTTCTCTACAGAACAGATGTTTACCCATGTTTAGACACTGCAGTGACTACTGCATGGGAAAAAGAAAGGTCTCTATCTTTCTGAAGTCTCATTTGCCTGAGAGTCTCTAAGCCTCATGCTTGGGGCCTGGGCATAGCCTGCCCTGCTTCCAGCACACGCATTTTCCCTGAGCTCACACAGGGGCAGCCCCTCTGTGGGTGCGCAGGAGCAGAGCACACAAGCTGGGACCGGCAGCACAGGAGCGGGGCTCATGGATCAGCCCTCCCTGTACACCACGGCATCTGAGAGCACACACACAGAGCTGTGCTTACACCCACTGCCACAGCCAGCTCTTCTTCAGAAGCTCCTGAGTGCTCAGTTGTCACTCCTTCACTGAGAAACTATTTTTATTTCTGAGGAGCCCAGGGCTGCCCTGAGGGAGTGGCAGGCTCTGGCTGCAGAGTGCCCGGTGCCAGCGGGGCCCAGCCCGGTCCCTTTGCAGCAGCTCAGCCACCTCCTGCATCCTTTGCCACCCAGACAGAGTAAAACTCCTGAGCTCCAGTCATCCCAGCCCTCAGCTGTGGCATGAATGACTCAAATGCTGGAACAGAAATCCTGAAAAGGATAGGATTCACCACTCTACTGGGATACTTTGTGCTGTTTTACTGGGGGAAAAGTTTCTTCAGTGTTCACCAGGACTCCCTTCAGTAGAGGAGTTATTTAGTACTAAAAACTGTTTCTTTGTCACCTCCACTCCCTATCCCAAAATAGGAGCAATGATTACTTGAGAATGTATTTATAATCCCTCCAGTGTTCTGCCCCTGCCATGGACCTTGGGACATTCAGAGTAGCAGTAAAAAAGTTGATTATTTTTACATGATTACGAATGGCACCAGCCCATTATTTTCCTCTTCATCCTGTGCTACACTGGTTGTACCTTGGCCACTTATGAGCTTTGGCCTGCAGCCTCTGGAGTGCTGGCTCAGCATAAATTCCTGCTGTTTTCCCTGTCAGGAAGCTTGACATGATCATCTGCAGTAGTCCTCACAGACAATGTAGGTTAAAAACCTGTTTCATGAGTATTTTGTGTTTCATGCCCATCCCATTGCAAGGTGAACCTTGTTCCCAGTTCTCCTTTCTGTCGTGTGCAAACATAGAGCACCAATAGCTGAGAAAGCATTTGGCTAGAGCTTCTACCTTAATTTCAAAGCAGAGGACTGACTGGGATAGTCTGTGTGCATCAAGGAACATGACAGGATCACAGTATGGGCTGTTTCCTCCAGCAGCCACCTGCAGCAATTGCTTCCTTCTCCAGCCATAGCCCACAATCCTCCAACTGCAGCCTGAAACCTCAGCAGAGAAATTTAGGTACTCAACAGAGTTGAACCACACACCACTGTCTGTTACAGCTGCATCCTCCAGAATTCCAGTGAGCTGGGGTTTAAGGCTGAGTCCTGAACATGCAGGTGAAGAAAATAAATTCAGGACTAACATGTCAAAAGTTGGATCAGAAATCTATATCCCAAACAGGATAAAATGCAAGAAGACAGATTTCTACTCCAGACTAGGCTAGACAGAGAGACAAAAGAAAGAGAATAAATCTGTACAAATATTGGAAAGAGGACCAATATGAAAAAAAGAGAGGAACAGAGGTATTCTTAGTACTGCCAAAGGAAAATTGAGATTGATCCCACAAAGCTTGAGGCAAAAGAGCAAGAGCTCTTCAGCAGTGTAAAGCATAAGGAAATAGAAGAGAGATACTATGGATCCAGACTTTGCCTCAGTTTCCCACAGGGATGGTAAGTTTAATTGTGAGAGGAAAAGACAGACAATGGTAAAAGGAGCTGGCAATCACAGTGGAAACAAAACTCAAGGAGTTGAATGCACTTGGTTCAGAGAAACGTATGATCTCATCTGTGCATTCTGAAAAATACTGGCACAAAAAATGGCAAGACGGGTGCTTCAGAAGGAAAACAAAGTACTCGGATTAATTCTAGACTCATTAGTCTCTTTCAGCAGTATTCATGGTTTAAAACAGATTCTGAAGAAAAATGTAATTTAAAAAGTGATAAAACGCAGCAGGAGTGGTTTTAAGGTAGCTTCTGCTAGATTGCCTTAGATAAAACATTAAATCTATCTAATAAAGAAAATATTTGATAGAGCGTCTCTGGGCTTAGTAGGATATTTTACTATAGGTCATATGGAAATCCTTCCTTTAAACTGGAAGTCTGGGGTCAGTTGGGAAAGTGAAAGGTGAGTAAGAAGCTGGCTTAGAGATTGGAGTGTGGAGGAAAAGGAGACAATGAGTAATCCTGCAAGAAATATGGGGCTGGAGGGAGGTTACTAGGAGAGACTCCAAAGTCTTAATATTTTGATAATGACCTTGTCAAAGCCATTAGAAGAGTACAGATGAATTAGCTGGTGACCTAATGTTAAGGAACATCATGAATACAGAGGAATAGAAGAATACCACACAAAAGAAGAATTATATGGCCCTCGAGGCTAGAGTAAAGTGAAGGGATGAAATCCTACAGTACCAAAAATGAGCTCATGCTCTTGGGAAAAAAAGATCTTCACGCAGAACCAGTCCTAGCTTCCAGCTATGGAATTTGGTCAGTCATGCCAGCATAACAAAAGTGTTGTCTTTCATTGATTGGAGTGATAAGGAGCCTCCAAAACATCTTTAAATTATGGAACAAAATTGTATGGGCAAAGAAAGAGGGGGTGACATTTTACACTCTGCTCCAGGGTGAATGGGTGCCCCATCAGCATCATCTTCACAAAATCCTCCTGTGAATGACAGCCTCACACACAGGTACATTGGGACAGCCACTGGAGCTCCCTGTGCTGGCCACTGGCTCCTGACCCCTGAGGAAGGGCGGCCTGTTGCATTCCCTGGCTGAGCACCGGGCAGGCTTGGGCACAGGAGACTCGAGGGTGTCCAGGCTGCAGGGTCTGCCTTACCACAAGTTTCTCGACAGTCCCAGTCAGGAGCAGGGGGTTTGGAGCAGATTCAGAAACAACAGATGGTCAGCCTCAAGGGATTGGTTTTGGAGGAGAGCGCTCCCAAATCCCTCAGTGAGAAATAGCAGGAGCTATTTTTTTCCCCTAATGTGGACATGGCAACCTCCATTTCTTGGCACCTTTTTTTGGTCAGTTTTCATATGCCATGGAGGGCATGGGCACAGATGACTTTTGCAAAGCAGTTTCTCTTGAGGCCCTGTGAAGCCTCAAGGAGAAACATTAGCCAAAATAGTAAAGCAGAAGCCGACTCTAAATTTGTTCCCTTGCATATTGCTCTGCAACCACAGACACGAGTGCTTGAATTCAGATCTAAGCATACATGCTTGCAAACTCCTAAATGCATTTCCCTGAGCTAGAGGTACTTTCCATAAACTGAATGGAGGCAGTTAGGATTAACTTGGCTATAGATCCAGTGTAGACCCAGAATTTGGGTGTCTCACACAATAGAGGAAAAGGAGCCTTCTTTTAGCTTGTTGAATAACTACTAAACAGTATTTTCAATAATCTTTACAGAGTTATTAAATCTGACTCTATAAGCAGTGGATAAAGATCTCTGAAGGTTTGAAATGGTAAATATTCTAAATATCACATTCTAGGAAGGTGTGCAGATGGCCAGTTCTGTGTGTGAATAAGCAATTAAGGTATTTATAAAAAGCCAGAAAATAACCTATCTCAAAATCTCTCAGACCAGAGAAATAAATTTAGTGGCTATTTTTCTGCTTTGAAGCAGCATAGCATCAGCTATGACGCTGCCTAGCATCATAGGTCTATCCAATTTCCACATGTTAAGACCTCAAAATTACAGTCAAATATGACTTTGGAGTTATTGCTACTGCAATATAAGGACTTGTCTATAAAAAATGCACAGAAAGAGTTTGTCTGAAAAACAGGAATTCTGATGACATGGTATCAGCAAGCAGCTTGGTAAAGATCCCAAACACATCTATAATACATGGGCTGAAATCATGGTTTAAATTTATTGTTCAATTACAGCTTCAGGCTCTTGGAGTTCGCTGCTGCCAAGAAATATATATGACATTAAATTATGGAATATTTTCTTAAATATTTTAATACATTTGAGTACTTGTAACATTTTATTTAAGCATATTATTCAGAGAACAGAAAACATTGCTCTTTCCTAATTAAAGTGTGAGTCAGCACGACCAATAAAATGCTTACTCCAGTGTTTGAGAAAATTCTGAAGAGGGAGAAAAATCCTATTAGAAAGTCCCCTATTATCCTGGCGGTGCCTCCCTGAGTGACATCTCAATGTATTTTTGCTGAGTTAAGCCTTACAAGGCCCATCCACTTATGGCACAAGATTTCATTTCACCGTTAATTTATTTGATTTATCAAGAGATTAATAGGCATGTGAGATGTTAGTTAAAATTTCCGAGCACCTTGTGAGGCTCTACCAGATAGAGGAAGGCTATTATTAGCAGGAGTGTAGATGCTATCTGAAGAGTGGAGGGTCACAAAATGTGAGGTGGGACTGGTCACCTTAGGTGGGAAGGGCCATGCAGACACTGGGCAGTGCCTTCCCACTGCTCTGGCCAACGATCCCAGCAGCAAAACCATCAAAAAAGAACCAGACAAGGGCTGGTACCTTAATTTCTGAAGAGTATTCTGAGTTTGAGGTGGTTTACACCTCAGTATTTGAGGTGTTTTACATCTTGCGACATCTGCAGCACACTCTCGACCTTCTAACTCTGTACAAGTATAGGAGTTAGCAGACCAAAAGTTTGGTCTCTCACTTCTAGGGTTGGACCCATGCCTGAAGAGCTCAGCAGCTGGAGGCTTGGCCAACTACCTCTGGACAAAGCAGGTCTGCTCCTTGGTGCACTCATGATCTGTCATCCAGAGCACTGGGATCCAGTTTTCTTTCACCTTTTCTGTTCTTTGGAAACCACAGCAGACAAAGAATGAATCCAGAACTCACCCCTGCATGGGTTTAGGCTTTCAACAGGCTCTGTAGCTAAATGTGAGAGGTAGGAAGAAACCCTTGGTCTTGCAACTCAGGTGGAGCTCTGTGGAGCAGCAAAGGCAGTGCAGAGGATTACAAAAAGATTTTCATCTTTACCCTACCTCTTCTAATTGCTAAAGGATCAATCATTAAAGCAGCTCACATGGATTTTCAGATGGTTTTGAATGATTTGTGAGCATCCAACTTTCTCCACGTTCTCAAGAGCCATTAAAGGGGCTGTCTCTGATCTGAGATCTGTTAAGTAGGAATGCAGTATTTAAACTGGGATTACCCTCTCAGCTGCAAGTTTTTAATAAAATTTCTAAATGGCAACATTACTGTCATTAGTAATGAAGTAAATACAATTATTGCTAAGTGAACATTCGATACATATTAATAGCATCTCATTCAAACATGCAGGAAAATTGCATTAGTTCCAGAATGTATCCTGCAGGGAACAGTCTTTCACTGCCATGAGGCCAGATTTCCATGTTGTTCAAACCCATATAGTTAAAAGAATAATAACTTCTGATAGGTTTGAGAGAAAAATATTTTCCACAGCCTTCTACAAATCAAGGGTTTGATCCCTTGTGAGTGAGGGGTAAATCCACAAAGGAGTTTGGCCACTGTAACGCTCTTCTACTCCACAGCCTCCCTGATACTCCCTGTCTCACTAAGTTTGTCAGCTGGGAACTCTTCAAAACAGGAGAGGAGAATCAGAACCCTTAAGGCAATGACAGCATCTGAAATCAGATTTCTCACTCCTGGAAGGTCCTCCCACCAATAAAAACCTGGTAAAACCAAGTGTCAAAGGGCAACATGGCCACCTGGTTCTCCAGCACTGCACAGGTGGGTGCTGAGCCTCTGGAGAAGGCTCCCACCCCAGGGCCATGCCTAGGCAGAGAGAGACTGGTGACATGAAACTCTGAGCCAGCAATAATGACACTTTCCTTTTGCCTTGGTTTAGGTAGGTCCCTCAGAAGCCAAGACCTAACCCTTCCATGCTCTCTCTAGGCTGCAAGCAGACTGGATTTAACTCCTTCTGCATCCTGTTCCTAGTCCAAATAGTCTTATTTTAAAGCATTGCCTAATCTGAATCAGCTAAAATAGCTTTTTGTGGATGGCACATAATGCATCGCTGAGCCTCATCGCCTTTCATATCCACCAAATTTCATCTCTGTTGTAAGAACCGAACTCACCTCCTCTACCTTCTTTCACAGATTGTTTAAACCAGAGCTATGCTCTTTAGTTGCAGTTACCTGTCCCTGGTTATGCAGTAAGTGACTGGTTGGTGTTCAAGATCATTAGCCCCTGTGCACAAGCACATCTCATCTTGGTTCAAGTAATAGTCTCTCCACTGTGAGGGTCACATATGGAGATGGTGATGCTCTTCTCCTCTGCCATCCTTCCAGGGGACTTTCTGAAGTGAAGCGTTGCTACTGCGCAGATCTCCTGGAAACAGCTGTCTGCTGAAGTTTGCTGTGTCTTCAAATATTTAATGAAATCCTTATAGAAGCTGTGGCCCAAATTAAAGCTGAGAGAAGTGTCTGGTAGGATTTGAAAAGCCCAATTCAGTGAGAATCATGAGAGTCTCTCGAAGTAAAGCTCTCTGAAGTGGTACAGTCATTGCTCTGGATGAACATATGTTTGCCTTGTCCCTGTAGGAGGGGAGCACATTCCCCACCAACACACAGTTTCGTTGTTCTAAAGAGGGATTTTCTGAACATCAGCAGCTTGTCCAAATGCTAATCCTGAAATTATTGAAGCAATTCTCTAAAGACTGTTATTTTTCCAATACATATTAGAGTGTTATTTTGAACACTGTTTTTCTTTGCATCTGTCCACAAAACCTGCAAAAGATTTTCCTATTTAGGGTGTGAGCCTGCACCTTTGAATTTAGCGGGAATGTTAGTATTGAAATAATATAAACCCAGATTTTTTTTAATGTGGTACATAAAATAGGACTTTTCCAACAGCCAGAACTTATAAACATCATGTATTTTCCCCTTTTTAAGGGGAGTGGCATAACAGTGTTGCCAGAAAAGAAATATTCCCTGTTCTCTTTCCATTTCTCTCTTGTACACACACATTTATAGTGAATGTCAAGAAAATTACAGCATAAATTACCAAAACTGAGAGCTTAGAAATTGCCCAGAACTATAAAATGTTGGCCTGAAAATAGTCAGAAAGATCTTCTGACTTCTTGAGTACTGACCATGAGCACTACAGTGGAAGAAGATGGACATGCAGCTTGCAATAGGAGACTGGCAATAAGAGACTCTAGGGAACTCTGTGACTGAAAACATCCCAGATAGCACATATCCCCAAAGCCATTTGGGCAGAAACATGGATCTCCTCCTCCTAGTACTAGATTTGTGGATTTCTGCACATTGAGAGCAGCCGTGTTAGTGCTAAGGCATCACACTTCGCCCTTCCCCTTCTAGACAATTCCATTGGTATAATGCCATATTTTCTATCTGAAGATCAGTTTTGTCTCACAGTTAAAGCCTCCAGTGTAATGTTTGCAGAGGTCTGACAATCCAGGCTTTACCTGGAGTATGTGAATTCAGGCAGAAGAGCCAATGGTAAATGTTGTGGGTAAGCAGGAAGATCCAGACATCAAGGCCCTCACTGTGAGCATGACAGCACTGCAGCCTTTATGCCATGGTTCCCACGACATCCTGTGTCTCCTCTTTACACCATGTCTTGATTCCATTACATCTCTGTTTCCATCTTCAAACATCAACATTGCATGGGTGTGGTGTGGTTTTAAATTGCCCTTGTATGTCCTTCACTTTTATACAGGGAATCTCTCTGCATTTCTCCATAATGTATTTTCTTAAAAGTTTTATCTAAGACCAGCATGTTTATGTTACATATATCAGATCTGAGTTTTTCAGAATCAGAATCAGCAGAATGTGTCAGAGTAAGGCAGTGAATATCTTGGCATACCTGTATTCCTTTCCCCATACATGCAGGAAAGGAGTGGATTCGAGACACTGTGACTTTAATTGACAAGTGGCTTTCAGAGTTTCTGTTTCACATATACAGCAATTAACTTCCTTAATCCTGAATATTTTCCTGCAGTCTTACAAATGCTGATAATAATTTGGAAATTAGAGCAGCAGCATCAATCTTTTATGGGAAAATTTTGTTCAGGATTTACTTAATTCTTCAGAATATATGTGAGGAAATATGTGTGGTTGCTTTCCCATAGAACTCACAAGAAGGATGCTGCTTAACACCCTCAATGTTAAAAAACTAGTCTCTTTAAAAGTGAATCTGCAGAGAGTAAAGTGACCCATGATGATTCATAATTTTCTGGGAATAAGCAACCCAAGACTGTGTCATCAGAATGGGCAAATACTATAAGCACAGCAGTTTTGCTAGCAGCTACCTGAGGTTAAATAACTTGCTTGAACATCATCCAGACATCCTGTCATGGCTGTGAGGTCACCATGGCAAATGATAGAGGATAATGTGTGAGTCCAAGGACATAGCTGAGCTTTGTATGCTTTGTTCCTGGGTCAAAAATATTTCTCTCATTTATTGATCTTGTTATTATCCCAACACAAAATAGGGAAATAGCCAATACAATGTATTTCTCAGAAGAAATGAGAAAAAAGTGAGGAAATCTCATGCTCTTTCTCAACTGAGCAGTTAAAAGACCTCTGCAGATTTTCTTTTGAATTTACTGACTTTGTCCTTTGAGCTTTTTGCAGGTGGAAATTTTCCTGGGGAAAAAAACAAGCTCCTAAAGAGAAGTAACCGCATTGTTGCAACAGCTGAAGCCTTGGAACCCTCCACAAACATTTTCACAGGCTGAAGGAGTAGCCAGGCAATAGGCATTTTCAAATTGTTGCTATCTACCTTAAATCATCCAGAACAGCCCTGTGTATTCCCAGTTTTTGGCCCGAGGTGTAGGTTTCTTGGGCCTATTGGAATAACTCCAAATCCCGACCGAGATGACGGTGCCAAGGCCTTAAGTGCTGCAGCCCTGCTTCTATCGCTGTGCAGAGCCAGGGAAGAAAAGCGATCTGGGTCCTGCCAAGCAGACCACAAACGACTCGCTGAGCCCATTGTTGCTTTGTTTCCCTTAAAATAGGGGTTCTCTTCTTTTCCTGGCCATGTTTTTTACCGGTATGTGATGCTGACTTGTTCCCAAATGTGAATGGAGACCCGGGTGGGCTGTGAAACTGTGGGAGCCAGAGGCTTTTCTGGTGAAAAGAAAATCTCATGCTTCCTTTCCCAGCCCTGATGGAGCTGGCGGCCGTCTCCAGTAGCAGGTAGATCACCATCCTCCTGGGAGCACACCCCACATCCACAGTGTCCCAGGTTAGGCCAGTCCCAGGATTCCAGCTTGTTAGTGACCCCAGTGCAGGCAGCAGAAATGGCTCCCTTGGGATGCACATCCCTCCTGACCCATGCCTCATCCTGCTTTGCTCCATTCCTTGGAGTGCAACAATGGCGTGGGCTCTGCCGGGCTGGAGGCAGCCAAAGAGAAGGGAACCATCAGGGGCAGTAAATAAGTGCATGTTAAAAGTTAATGCCATCAGTCAAAAGCCTCAGAGATGGAACATTATCAATCTTTGAAAGTTATTATGCAGAAGCAAGCTGCTGAGTGCATAAATATTTTATAGATCTTAAACTATTGAACAGCTATTGGAGCTGGGATTTAATCTCTTTCAGCCTGACTTGACAAAATAACAAAAAAAGGGGGTCATAGTGAGAAAACAGGCTACGAACTGGTATGATGAAACCTTGGAGTCTATCCAGAGAGTCCATTCTTCTCCCATACTGGTAATTGTTGTAATTCACTGACTTTAATGAAGTTACTTTTTATTCACACCCAAAATAAGCTGGAAAAAATATAGTGCAGAGCTCTTGATTAATCTTTGGAAGGTCTGCAGTATTTGAACCTCATCGTCTGTGTTGCAAGGTCATCTTCTGTGTGGTAAATATTCCTAGTGCCCTTCAACAGCAGATGTAGACTTTATTTTGTCATAAAACCAAAGGAGCAGACTTGATATATGAAGGCCTTTAGATGTGCCCTAAAGTTCTTCCCACAAATACATAGGAAAATTCCCTATGTTTTCCTGAAGGAGTGCTTTATACTGTGACTATGACCCTTTACATCTCCATAATGGCTTCATTTGCTGTGTAAATTTTAAGAAACATTGGGAAACGCCCCAGTGTGGTTTTCCAAATGATAAGACAGAGCTTCTCCCCGCTGCACATAAAACTTCATTCATTTTCTTACTTCCACAAACAAGGATGAACGCACTAAACTGCAAACTGGGCTTCCTGCAGACCTTTTACTTTTCTGTTTCCTGCATGGAAAGGGCTTTGCTGATGGACAATTAAAGTTTGCTGGCTGCCTCAGGAGCAGCTGCTGCAGCACTTGCAGCTCCCACAGCAGCTGCCGGCTGTGGAGGGTTCCTGTCCAGGGCACGTCATGGCGGGATCAGGGCCCTGCTGCTCTGAGGGTACGTGGCACCTGGAAAGTGGAGCTGCCTCAAATGGAAACACAACATCCACTGCTTTCCATCAAGTAGGCACAGTTTGCTCTGCTTGGAGAGTGTCCCTGGTAAAGTCCCTCCTCCTTTCTGGGAAGGGAAGAACAAACCTTGCCAGGCCCTGCCCTCAGGACCTCTGACTCTTCCCTGCCATGACTGAGCCCTCCACATGCTCATAGCACAGAAAATGGCCTGCCCTTGAGCACAACCTGACAAATGTCTTCTCTTTCTTTGCCATTTTTGGGGGGTTTTGTTTTGTTTTGGTGGGTTTTTTTCCCCCAAATCTCTGTGAGACAGGAAGATCTGCATTCCTGGAGTCACTCTATAAATTAGTTGACTGGCTTTGATCCTGGGGCAGAAAGGCAAACCTCTCTACTGATCTATTAGAAAAGGGTCTCATTCAGGTTAAAGGGAGGCTGGTTTCTAGCTCCTCTTTCTCCTGAATATTGCCACAGGTTTTCTAATGCAAAACGCTGCAACAGATTTTTGCAGTAAAGGTCAAAAATAGAATTTTTTGGGAAAAGTGACCCTTTCTGTTACTTTTGAGACTTGTCAGCCTTGGTCATACTGACAAGAGGTGCCCATGGAGCACTTGTACCACCATGGACTGGAGAAACATTGGATATGATTAGGCTGTGTCTGTATGATAGCAATGTAACTTAGACCCCATTAAATTAAATTAGACTTCCCATTAAATTAAATTAGTCTCCTCTTTACTTCTTGGGCTCTCCTGACACAAAGAAAATGAATTGCTGTGATTTACATGCTGCTTTGGCTTGTACCATCTTTCAGCCATTCAACATGTAAGATGTACACATTTAAATCCATGTAAAATAAAGTAAATGAAGGTGGATTGAAGGAAACACAGAAGTATGCAAGATTTGGTGACTTGTGTGGGAATTTGTCCCACCAGTCTCAGTCCTGCCAAGGAGGGAAGCCTTAGTGGCTACAGCAGGATTCTCCACCCCTGCCCTCCCCTGCAAACCTTACCCTATTGGCACTTCTGGCTTTCTTTGGTTTCTCTGAGGGACGTAGAATGTTTTTTATGGGTTCCATCTTCCTTCATCATCCTCTCTTACTCCTACTTCTAATGCAACCATGGAACAACATTCTTTTTGTTACCTCCAAAGAAAAACTTGTAACATTTCATTGGCTCATTAGCAATCTTTGATGCTTTTTTCCCTCCTGTGCATCAGTGAAGCTAGTTAAAGAAAAAGACTACTTCACTTTGACTTTCTGCCTGCTCAATATAACTCTCCTTCTTTTATGCAACTGCACAGCATATTATTAAGAAATATTTACTGCATTTAAGCAACAGTTTCCAAGAGCAGCTGGTATAGAATAATTTTGTTAAATTTTAGGCTGTGTTTTATTTTTAAAGTTACTTCTTCACAATGTAAATTCTGACTCTGGAAATTTCCTTCCGATGTTTAATCAGCTCCTGGGAAACACACTTGCAGCAGCTGTTCTTTTGAAGATGGCACACCAGACCAAGCTCTGTGTTAGATAAAGAGTGTTTCTCATATCTCCATTCAGAATAGTCAACATTTGAAGGCTCAGCTAGATATCTTCCAGCTTCAGCAGTGCTGGTGAGAGTAGAGTCAGCCTGTGCCTTCAGCTTGTGTACTTTCAGACTTCTAGGACTTTACAGAGCTTTAGGGGTTCAATACTCTATCATGCACTATTTGTGAATTTGCCTTCACCCAGGCAAGATAATTGCCTGGATTTTGCATTTTCTCTGATTTTTCCTCACATCCTTTCTTTTTTCACTTTATTCTATGCTCACAGACACCTGCTTGCTAATGTCTACACATTAGAGGGGAACATCTTATTTCCTCCATTTGGCCTTGAATATATTCAGAAACTGTTCTACACAATGCTGAAGTCCTCAAAAGCCTCAGGCTTGGGCTACAAGAAATACTACATTGCTGAATTTAACTGTATCTGAGAATCCTGATGAATTAAGCTGAATTAAACTCAGTATCAGTGGTTTTGGAGGCAGCTCAATTTTCTTCAGAACAAGTCCCTGCCTGAGTAGGGCAGTCCTGGAAAGGTGCTCTGTTCCAGGGAGCTAAAGGTACTGGTTGCATTACAGGAGGCTTTCTATTACAAATCCTCTAAATCACTGATTTTTCATATGAAAATATTAATAAGATACAAAAGATACATCAATATGCTAGCACAAGCTAGAAGTACTTCATTTCCTTGTGTTGTGCTACACTCTTTCATTGTAAAATAAATGTTGTAATTTTATACAACACATTGATTTATCTTCTCTGCACGTAATGCAGATTTTTTTCACATAAAAGTGGCATTCAGTATTATTGATTTCTTACTGTTATATATACTGTCAGGTCAGTATGTCTTTATCAGTGTGGGCCAACACTGTTGGTCCTAAATGCAGCAATGTGAGTAAAAGTTTTGCATTTGAGAGGTGCAGAATGTAAAATGCCTCTCCTGGGATTCACCTGGATGGAGATGTCCAGCAGAACAAGAACTAGGGAAGTTTTAATACTCTCCAGACTCGCAGCTGGGGGAGTTTCAAGACAGGTGGATGTAATAGACTACAGATGCCATGAGATATTAACTGTTGTCTTAGGCTGTGGCTGTGGAGCTGCAAGGTCTGCCCTGCCTTGCTCATGCATGGTCCTGCAGATAACCAAGGGCCCTGGCCCCTGCATGCACAGAGCAGAAGCAGAGCCCCTCTGTGCCTCCTCTACCGAGGAAGATAACAGCCATGGCTGCTGAGAGATGTCAGAGGCAGCAGAGGATGCCATGGAGATGATAAACGTGGGGGTCATGACAGCCAGGCACCAAAGCCTTGGAGTACATGGCAGGAGCTGTGAGGATGCTCCTGGCTGTCCTGTGTGCTGGGGTGTGATCCCTATGCCCTCCCTGGCCTCAGCCCTGGCCTCAGCTCAGCAGGAGTTAGGCCATATAACATCTGCTCTTATTGTGACATCAAAGAGATAGTGAAAAAATAAAACAGGTACCCCCCAAAATACATTATAGCCAGGTTAAGATGGCCAGTGAAAGGTTTTGTATTTGACCACACAAGTTTGTAGAAGTTTGAGTAATAGTGTGCCAACCTCAGGCTAAGAGGTTGATAGGAGGGGAGAGAGAGGTTTGCAGGGCATAAAATGAGCAATCATGCCCAGGTGGATGCCAAATGATAACATCTCAAAGAATGTAATTAATGAGAGAAAAATTGATGATCTCATAATTAAAGCATAAATTGGACGACTGACATCTGGGAAATAAAGACCCACATGAATATGAGGTGGCAAATATGGAACGGTTTTTCCCATACCTTAAGAAACTATATACAAGTCTATGATACCAAGGAATACATGCTTTTCAAGGCTTCTGGCTTGGTCAAAGCAAGCCCATGCATGTAGTTCATGAAGGCTCTCTAAAAAGCTTCACTGTAACTGCAGCATGTGTTTTAAATGGTCTCTAGTCCCCAGTAATCTATTTTCTGGTTTCCTTCCAGGCCTCTTCATTGCTATCTCCATTTGCTGCAGAAATCGAGTACTTGTGTACGTGGGAGGTGCGGTGTAGCACGGATTTATCACGCCAAACAGAGCACTCCTTATTGGAAGCACACTGCTAATACCTCTGAAAGGCTACAGGGCCTGTTGGAAGGGACTTAAATCATCTGCTGCTATTTATTTCAGCTCAAAGTTATGCATGCAAAATAGTCATAAAAAGGGTGGCTCGATGAATCTTTCCTGCCCTGAACTTGCATTGCACCTTCTAGCTGACCTGCTCTGGCTCAGACAAATGGCACATACATGAGTTTTCCCATCCTCTGTCCTCCTCCCTCCTCCTTTCTTTAGGGTGGAAAGAACAACAAAGAGAAGCTCTCAGCTGCAAACATGCTGTCAGTATCCTCTGAGATGTGCAATCCCCTGGCAGGGGCCCAGTGGCCCAGCAGTGCCTGGCTGGCCCCTGCCTGCTCCTTGGCTCAGACTTCCCATGCAGGGACACCAACCCCAGTGCTGGGATCCCTCTGGCAGCCCCCAGCTGGGGCTCTGAGCAGCAGCATTGCTGCTGCCTTGGGATCCTTAGCTGAGCTTGAGGGGTTTGCTGTTCTCACCTCACACCACTGCCCAAAACAGTTGTTACATCTCAGCCCAGATGCTTCGTTTCAGAGGCAAATGCTGTGATTCCTGTATACATTTGCTTTCTCAGCTTGTCAAGCACTTAAGTGCCTTTCATCTTGAAGTATCCTAAATGATAATATGCACTTATATAGCTTAAGCTCCTCTAATGAATGAGGTTCTTCATAAACACTTGGTAATTAGGTCTTACAACAGCCCGATGAGCTGGGAACAACTCTTTGCAGTGGTGCGGAGGAATGAGCTGAGGCTGTGAGGAGACAGGCAGGGCTCAGGCCATCAGCTCAACTCAAAGCTCAGTGGCTATGAGGTGCTGGGAGCTGTGTCTGCACTGAGAACTGTTGCCCTTGTGTCCATGAGGAAAGAGCACAAACCCCAGACTTTTTCTCAGAAGTTACTTTCCATATGAATTAGGATAGTGAAAACTGAATGGTTTCTGCTTCCTCAGTGCCTGCCCACTACCTCTGTTCAGAGCTCGTGGTGACCCAGCCCAGCCCCTTGCCCCAGTGTTGATGCTGTTGGTGGTGGGACAGGGACCCCTGGCACTGCTGCCAAAGTCCTGCTGGACTTGGTCATCACAGCCTCCCGGGAAACTCAGGCCCATGGGGGTGACAAGAGGTTTCTAAGCAAGAATCAATTGGCTTCAGACATGTTCCTGAAGGAAACAACAAAGAGGAATGTTCATATAGTCAAATGAGTATTTCCCATCAGAAAACATTCCAGACAAAGGAAAAAAGAAAAGCACTAAACAGGTCTGACCACACACTTCTCTTACTCTGGGTCTTTTTTTTACCTTTCTCAGCATTGCTGTCATCTGTCACTGGCAGCTCTACTATGGGAATTTCCTTTCTCTCTGACTATTTTGTAGCACTCTCAGCACTGAGACAATCAGGAATTGTACATATCACAATTCTAGCTTTCAGCTAAAGGAAAGGACCTCTTCTGCAAGGTCTTCCACAGTGGCTCTTCCAAAGATATAATGAAATCTGCTTGCTTGAGTCAAAGAAATTGGCACTGCTCAGACACATGCAGCTGCTACTTTTCCTCTAGTGGGTTCTTACACAACTTCAAGATACTGAACTACCCTCTGTATGTGATCTTCCTTATCTCTTTGCTGCTGCCACTTGTTTTTTCCTAACCCATAGGATTCAGGCATCCTGCTGAGGTATCATACAGTAATGCTGTTGCCTTCTTCCTGTGACGCCCATGAAGACATAAGCCTACTCACTTCCCACTTTTCTGAGCCCTGAAGCTACCCACTCCAGCAGTATAGCAGTGTGTGTTTTGCCTTGCCAATGCAGTAAAACTAAGACTGCAATGAAGTATTATAGGAAAAAATCTGTCCCTGAGCTTTTTCTGTTGTGGGTTTTCTGGTGCTGCCAAGGTGTGTTTTTGGTGTTTTAGTGACTTGTCCTGCTTGCCCTCCTGCCCTGTGGGGTGGCCTCTCCTTGCTCTTTGGTAGTTCCTTGCTGCATCTTTCAGTTCAGTTTGTGCTTTTTTTCTCATGCCAGCTCCCCCCTCCATCTACTCCCCTCTGTGCTGAGGCTTTTCCTGCCCTCTCAGCCCCTCTCCCCATTTCTGTTCAGCTAAACAAGCCCTGGGCCCGCCTCAGTCCCCAGCAGGAAAGGACACCAGCCCTGTCCCCTCGGCATACACTCAACAGCAAAGTTGCACTAATGCCTTCCTTTGCTTCCTTTCTCTCCCCTCCCTCTCTCTTGAGGTGAGATCTGTCTTTCCTTACACCAGAGAGTGTGAGCAGAGAGAAACCAGACTCAAGGCAAAATTCCCATTAACTTCAGTGGGGGCAGGATTTCACCTCAAGTGTTTCATGTCCTGGGCACTGGACAACAACATGAAAGGACTCCACACTTGTAAAACTTGAGACACCGCAGCCATTCAAGACAAGCAAATGCAGATGCAGTTCCTGGTGCCCCCTCCAAGCCCCTCTCCACAGCCAACACTTGCTCTCCAAGACCTTTAAAGCTCATTAATCTCTCCTCTTATTTGTTTTTTTTTTTTGCCATGTTGGCAGCTATTGCTGAGCAAGAAGTTATCCCTGCACAGCCTGGGCTATGAGTTACTGCTGTTGTCCAACAATACCTAGAGCCTTGCTGTCTTTCAAATGTGCCCCCCTTTAGTACAGCCCTCCCCATCTTGTTTGTTTTATTGCTAGTGATGAGGCTTTTCAAGCCTCTTTGGCTGCTTCTGTCATGCAAGTTGCTCTGGCTTCCTGGGACATCCATTTCCTCAGTACTCCTGTGTCAAATCAGTGAATTCCTCAAATCTTGCTCTGTCTGCCTTGCTCTCCACTTGCCTTCTGGTGATCTGTCTTCAGTTTTACCTCCACTGCTGCCCTGAGTACCACAAGGCACCCACCAGAACCTGTGCATATCTGCAGATCACAGCATTGCCTCGTGCCCCATGGCAGGTCTGCCACTCAGGCACTGTCCACTGTGCTATAGTGGCTTTACCCTCAGCTCCCTTTATTGCTGCAAGTCCCTGGTCTATCCCAGCACTGTGATGCCTGTGGCTGCTGACAGCCTGTCTGTCAGCTTACCCTGGGGTCTGGATTTTGCTACTCATTGGTCTCTTGCTGAGCTGGTGTTTTGTCCCTGGGAGGATTGCTGCAAAAGCGTGGTATTTCCAAGTAGACATCTCTTCTTGTCTGTGTAGTTTTTGCTCCTGGCTCTTTACTGTCATTCCTGCCTTTCACTTGTTTTGTAGGTACCCAGGGGAAGAGGTCTTGCACTCAGATTCCCCTGGTACTGAATTATTTGAATTTTGCTGCAGTGCATTACAACCTACTGAGAAATGTACCATGCATTTCATGATCTCTGTTCTTGCTTGAATGCCTTCCACACAGCCCATTTTTTAGAAAGAGAAGTAACAATTTAACATGGCCATGTAGTCAGTGCCTTTAAAATTGAATAAATCAGTTCTGACTCTGTTTTGGACCTAGCATTTTCCTGACCTAATCGTTCAATGGTCACACTATTTGATGTACATCAGCTGAGCATCTTATTTTGGCTGCCAGAGATACTCACTGGCTTGCCTGAGTATTCATCTCCTGGTGCCAGTCTGCTGGGACTATTGCTCTGCCTATTGCCATGGTCACAGATGGTCTCTCACCAAGCAGCCACAGGGAGTTTCCTTGGCACTGTTTCCTCTACAAGTGACCATGAGCTGCTCTACTCTCTACAGCACCTGGAGCCCTTCAGTACTTTGTTAGATGCCTGAACATTTCCAACATGGTTCCATCATGTGTTGAATACTATTTATTTTCCTCAGAGAAGTGTAGCTTGGGAGTTGTTTTAAGCACAGTACTTCATTTTCTACTATAGTACTAAAGAAAGAAAGAAAAAAAAGGTCATGTAGTTGCTTAGTGTAATTATATATGTCATCAGGACTTCTCTGGGATACTAGCACTGATCCAAATCTCTAAGTTGAATTAATGGACCTAAAGAAAACAGAGGAGAGAAACTCTTCTCTTGGTCTTGTTCTACCCAAAAGTATGCTGGGACTCTGTCACCAAATGCCCATTACTGCTGAAATTTGCTCTGCTTTGTTTGCATGAGTCCTTCTGTGGCAGCTGGCTGGGGCTCTGGTTGTCCCACAGAGACTGAGGCCCTCAAGGTCTCCCCATTCCTGTCCCTGGACTTTCCAGAGGGAAGACAGCTGCCTGTGTGTACAAATGGTCAGATTTCTTCTTTTCTTTGGTGCTTGTCAATCGATGTCCTTCAGAAACCAGCAGACATCAGATGCAGAGGATTAGCATCGGGCTAATTTTGCCCTAATGTTCTCCTCCTGACCCTTGTGCTGAGGTTGCATAGTGCAGACACACATTCCTTTGTCACACAGCTCTGTCTGCAACACCCCCAAGATGCTGGTGCTGCAGCACCTCTCTGGCTGGCCAGTTGCCCAGGGGCATTTCTGCCAAGCTTCACTTGCCAGGAGCTGTGAGGCAGCTGAATGGCTCATCCAGCTCAGTGAGCCCATTACTGCACCACAAGAGGTGCACACTATTCCTACACTATTGGGATAATCATATTATTTAGTCATTCTTTTCAATATTCAATTTACCTGCCTTCAGTGGCACATACTGTGGTTACCTGAGAGTTTTCTGCCTGCCACAGGCAGACCCAGACTCTGCTGGCACTGTAGGATGAACAATGCCTGTTTCTGCAGACCTGCCTGTCCTTTATCACTGTTGCTAAAACAGATGATCTGCAGCTTGGCATTCATGGGTGCACTCTGTGGAGCAGGGCAGGGAAAACATTTAGACATTCAGCCACATCTGGGGCTCTCAGAGGCTGTGATTCCCAGGGTCTTCCTCCCAGGAGGATTGTTTACACGCTGCCCAGAGTTCCATCCAGCCTCTCTCCTCCAGCAGAAGGTGAGGCTGATCCTGATGACAACAGCTCTGTCTTTAGCTGTCTCAAGAGCCACCTTGATTGCCTTACTGGTCACAGAATGGGTTTGTGACCCAGCTCTTGGTGGCTTTTCTCCCCTGATCCAGCTCCTCTGCAGTGCCCCATTCACCTGGTTGCACCCACAACCTGAATAGGGGTTTTTTTTAGACAGTTTAGAAGAGGACTTTCTCTGGTATCCCATATCTTTTCTCCCCTTGTGTCCATTTATTCCCCAGGGCAGTTCTGTGGCCCTTGCTATTTTGAGGCCTTTAGCTCTGGTTTAGAAATGTTTCTTTCACTGGAAAGAACATATCTCACGAATGATCCTGTCATTAACCAGGGAATATTTAATGCCTCCAAATTCATAGGTGATGCCAGATTTCTCATCTGTGTAGTATAAATCTCAATTTTCCTCTTGGGCAATCTCATCTGCCTGGAACAGGCCCTTTGTCTGACATGGTTATCCATTTGTTCTGCAGTTTGGATATTATTCCTTGCTGAAGTCTCACTCACTCCTGTGTCTGTTGAGAGCAAGAGCAATAAAGTAAATAAAAAAGCTTTACTTTCATTTTTTGTCTTTTCATGGCTGTGTACATGTATTTTCATGGCTCTGTACAAGTACTCAGGTTTTGCCCCCACTTTCCCCCTACTCAGAGTATCTCTCCTGACTCTCCACCTTCTTTATCTACTCTTGGAGTCTGTTTGTTAATCCTACAACCTACTAAGAGCATGTCTCAAGTGCTGGGGCCAAAGCTGGGAAAATAAAGGCAGTGATATACAAAGTTGTTGCACCTGTGGCAAACACTGAGCCATGTGCACAGAGGTTGACCTTTTACTGCCTTCTCCAAAATATTCTGCCTTGCAGGCTGTTTTCCTCCCCCAACTTCCAAGCAGGTTCATATATCCAACGTCTAGCTCAAGACCTCCTACCAGCATGACCTCCTACCTTGAAATCATTCATTTTATTAAAACATTCCTCCAAGGTTGTCTGGGTCTGTTTCACAAACAGGGAACCACAAATTCCAGAATTTCAACTCTTTACTTAGGAGGAGAAAAAAAATTAATTAAAAATAATCTTTATTTGGATGAAAGCAAGTGATAAGAAGAAGGGGAAGAATTTTTTATTGTTATATGATAGAAGGAGAAAAAGTTTTGGATGTTCAGATAACATGGCAGATCAGACATTTCTTATTTCTAATATAAAACAAGGATAACAACATTTCCTTGGGCAGAGGGTGGGGGATGTTAGAGGGTGGAAGGGGTAGTATGAAGGGAATGCTGGGACATCAGGAAATTTGGCCTTTGTAAATATTTCATAGAGTAAAAGCTACTTTGATTAGGTTCCTCTGTTTGCTTCATCTAGGCAACACAGGTGCTTGCAGATCCCACTCCAGATGTATTGCATGTCTTGTATTAGGGCAGAACCTGGCTGTTATCTTGAGCTAACAGAGTTCTGTCTGTCTTCTGTAATGAGGAGAAACCACAACTTCTTAGAAGCATATTTTGAAGAAGTAAATAAACAAGGAAGAAAGAAATTGTGACCTCTAAGGGAGTTCTAAAGTCTCAGTGAACAAGAAGGCTGAATATCAAGTTTCTTTAATTTTTATTACACATTTTTCTACGTAGCAAGAAAAAAATATGAATTTAAAATAAAAACTATCAATAACATAAAGAAAAAAATGTGCTTGAGGCTGAAGGATTTGTGTCAACATCTGGACTTGGGGCTTGAAAACTAGGTGGCTGAGGTCATTTTACTTTATAAACCCAGCTTATGAACAGTATACACAGCCTGTGAACAAGTGCAAAACCTGGAGTCACATAAACAGTGTATTTCATTCCTGAACATTGAAATAACAAAAAGGGCAGAGCCAAAGGGTTCCTCTCAGCACTTTAACTGTATGTGGAGGGCCTATGTGACACAGAAACAGCAACACTGGGAATACAGAAAATGAGACTGAGCAGTATTTACATTACCCTTTTTTTTTTTTTTTACTGGGGTGAAGGGTTAAATTTGTTTAACAATAGGCTGTTGTGGTCAAGGATATGGGCTCCATCACCTTTCCCAAGCTCTCTGAGCAATTAAAACTAATAAAACATTTTCTTAGAAACAAATTATTATTTTAATCTGAAGCAATTTCTCCCAGTAAACATATTTATTTGTTAAAGCAAGTATGAACACACTTGCTTTATGGTCAAAACTGAAATAAAAAATTAAATGGACTATTCCTTCAAATCTTTGGCACCCGTCTCTCCCATGCACCTTGTTATCCTGGCCAGGAGGTCAGAGCTACCCGCAGTGCACAGGGATTAATTGTGACAGCTGTGTTATACCTATGACTCTATTAGCAAACCTGCTCTGATCTCAACATGGAAATGGAGAGATGTTTATGCACCCACATGTTGGCCTCAGGATTTTTGGTTCAAATTAGCAATCACAGGATGCTTAAGGGCAGCTCTACAAGCCCAAAATTCTTCACTGTCTCAAAACCCAAAGCCCATGTCTCTCAAATCCAGTGGTATTTCTGAGACAGCTGGGTCTGAACACACCAGCGCAATGCTCTGCAACAGCCAAAGGGACAAGCAGTCTGCAAGAGCTCTTAGGAGAGAAACAGCAAGAGGACCAGAAATCAGGGTGCAGTGTGCCACTGCCTCAGCCCTTGGAGCTCCTGCTCTCATTTCAGAGAGAACGAGGCAGTACTGCAGAGAATAATGGATGTATGATGTGGATCAGAGGTCTGGAAAAGCATTTCTAGAGGGAACCTGCTGTGGCTAAGATTTTCAATTTCAGAAGTGGAATTATTCCTTTTTTAATATGGCTGTAATGCAAATCTGTGAAATTATGAATAGTTTGTGGGGAAAAAAAAAGGAGAAAATTAGATGCTATTTGTCACAACAGAGTTAGAGACTGCCAAAGTGTTTATCCAACAGTAAGTTTAAAACAATCGAACATCAGCCCTTTTTCTTACAGTTCTTAATTACTCTCTGAAATCTGTTGTCACAGGACAGGGCTGAAATAATAGCTGTGTGAAAATGTAAATTGATTTGTTATTTGAAATTGAACACTACCATCATCTATGCATGATGAGCCCAGTGCTTTAAAGTGAACTACTTATTGCTAAATTCCTTAAAACACTGTTATAAAATGGGAGGGTACTAGGAATCTCATTCTGTAGTTTCTGCTTTCTCCATGGAGCTCTAACATGTCCTAAAACATGCTAGGGACAGGACTGGGGGCTGAAGGGGCTGGGTCTGATCCAATTTCCTAGTTTCTGTATTCTTAAGAGAGTTATGGGCAGATGGCCAGGCAGTGTGCAAGCACATGAGCATCTTCATTTTGGAAATGTGAGTACATGGACTACAGTGATTGATAGCTTGGAGCTGTGAGGAAGTTCACACCAGCACACCTAATTCCTGAGAACTTGGACACTATCATGAGACACTATCATGAGACACACCTAATTCCTGAGAATTTGGACACTTCATGGGAGATTTGTATTCAAACTCAGCTTAATTCACTAGTCTGAAGATGAATGAACAGTGATGATAGTATCCTTTTGGGAGATACAACTTTCACCTAGCTGATAACACAAACCTTTTCAAAGAATATGCCAATGATTTGCATGAATCACAGCACAAAATGTTTAGGTTTGTTCCCCCAAAAATTCCCACAAGGCAATATTGATCTGAGATTGCCTTTAAAATAAAAACCTGACCACTTAGACTTAAAAGGTCTTTGTCAACCTTGGGAATAATAATTAGAAGCTCTTTTCTCTTCTTTGACCCCTGTTTGTTTAGCTGCATAAAATAACTTTGAAAAAGTGCTTTCTGTCAGGTTGGACCACATATCAGATAGCAGCAGTTCTGTGACAAACAAATGTCTCAGGAATCATGGCACAGAGAGCAAATGAGAGATCATAAATAGGCAATGGACAAAAGAGTGTTACCAAATTGTGATCACTTTCAATCCTGGTAGTGGTACCCAATGGACAGCCAATGTGATTTCATGCTAGTCTGGGCCTGCAGATTTTACAGAGGGGGCCAGCCTCTGCAAGGTAAATTAATCTAATTTATATATACCACTGCTAACTAGGGCCAAAGACAAAGCAGAAGAATGGAATGTCTCACAGAACTTTTAAGTAAATAGAAAACCTTTCATATGTTAAAGAATAGTAGCAATCAAAATCTGTTCTTAGGTGATGGCTGTGCTAATTTCATGTCATACACAAATTGAACCAGCACAGCCCAGATGGCTTTGCTTTGGGTGTCTGGACAAAACCAAGGATTTAGGTGTCACAAAAGCCACAGGACTTTATCCTGATTACACAAGTTCTTCGGGCCAGCAGTGATGTCCTGATTGTGGGACAGGGAGGAAAAAGCTGGACCCCCTCTGCAGTTTCTTGGTGAATTGGCAGAAAAACCTGTCCTTCAGCATGCTCATTTAAGCTCAGTTGTACATGGCCCCTAAGAACTGCAGGGGGAAAGCCTTGGGTAGAAAAATAAACATTGTTCAGTTCATTTTCTTCAAGATGTCAAGCTGTTTTGTGATCTCATGCATTCATAGAAAAATCTCTGCCATTTTTTTCATACAATTTGTCACTTGAGATCTGTATTTTCATTTTTGAATCTTGCCAGTCATTTCAAGGGTTTTAGCGCTGAGAAAAACATCTTATCTCCATAACACCACAACAAAGGAGTTACCTCTTCCAATTTCAGACTCAGTCTAACAATTTATCAGAGCAAATATTTCATAAGATTTCTGAATGATTTATTTCTGCTGTCATGAAAATATTTTCTTATTTACAGGTTCAACATTTCTACTATGTTGCATTTCAGACACTATCTGAATGCTGGATGCTTTCGCTATCTTTTTCCTTCATGGGTGGAAGTTGGTGACAATAGGAACTTCATCTATTCGTGCTTTTTCAAAAGAGTTACTTATACAGAAAAAAAAATGCCCTCTTTTTCCAGTGTAACCATGAACATACTTGCTTAATGTGTGTTTCTACTGTACTCATAAGATGTATAAGCATTCCCTGGCCAGAAAAATCCCTAATGGAATAAACTCTTCAGAAGGAAGGCGGTACATTACTGTAACTGTTGAGTTCTGTAAATGTGCAATGTACAATTTTGGCTCAATTTTTAAAATTTGAATCATATTTTAATTTTGCCTATTTTTCTCCCATAATCCTTGTTATGGCAGCTTGCATATTTTAATATTAAGATTTATTTCCTTCCCATGTCTTAATATTCCCTAGAGACAGCAAAACAGCTTGACTACCATTAAACATGTATTTTACACTGGAGCCCAAATACTTGATTGAATTGGTTGTTTCAGTGACTTAATCACCTAATTGCTGAGGTTTTATTTCTGTGATAGAAATTGCCAGTGAGTTTGGAAGATCAGTTTCATTGCTGGAGACTGGAAATAATCTCCTTCCAAATGACATAAATAGTTGAACAATTCAGGCAAAATATGCCCTGAATGTACATCCAATGCAAACTTTGGCTTAAGCAAGTTGGAACATCATGTCTGTTTTTCTTTAAATTTATTTTTACAGAATACTAGGTGTCTGTTTGAGTTATATTTTAAGATTATGACATTATTAAAATTATACTTTTGTGTGCATATGCTCAAAACCACATTTATGATTTTTTTCCCCGAGCATAGTCTTATATTGCTTAGATTAAGGATAATGTTGCAAACTGCTCATTTTTAAACAGATGCAATCAATATCATAATCTTCCAACATCTGCAGTGCAGAAACAGAGAGAACCTGGAGGGTTGAGGCTTTCCAAAAGGAAATATCATGAGATGAAAGTGAATTAATATTTGGAAACTACATCTCACATATTTGTCTTAAAGATGATTCTAGATAAAATCTCATCAGCCTTTCTATTTCTCTTCAAATAAAGTATGTTCTAATGGTTAATAGCAGCATCACTCCAAATCTATGTATTAGTATATGTTCTATGTTTCATATGATTCTTATAATTGCTGGTTGGTGAGCATATATCAAACCTGGCAAACTAGAGTAGTGCTCACTCAGCTCCTCGGTTTGACTGGAAAGAGAGCCAAAACACGTTCTTGAAACTGAAGGAGAAAACCTGAGGTGTGGCACAGAGCAAGAGCAGAGTAGATGTGCTCCATAAAAAGGTTCTTTGCCTGCTCTTCTAGTAGTATTCACTTTTTAACGCACTAATGTCTTTGGAAGTGGTAATTTTATGGCAAATCCAAGGATGTAAACACCCGAGTTATGTTCCAGCACTAACAGCAGAAAAAAGCCTTGTCATAATGCCAGGAATCCTCTTGGAAACTTTGGGTGAGGACTTTGGGGAGGTAACTGCTGCTGAGGAGAAGGAGGAGGTTTGTGGCTGTGTGGTGAAGGCGCTGCTTCCCCACTGCCCACCAACCTGGCCTTGGGGGCTGTAACATCAGACATTCCCAGCAAAGCCACAGCGAGGGCATGGCAAGCTCAGCATCTGAACATGAGATCCTGACTTTAACAGCTCCACTGTTTATGGGGCCGTTTCCTATGTGATTGTGGGAGATCAAAGGCTGGCCCAGTGGAAGGCAGCCTGGCTCCCTGTGCAGCCCTGGACTGCAATGAGTGGTGTGGGATGAGATGCCTGGGCTCCTGCTCTGTGCAAGAAGTGAAGGGGAGAGGAGACTGAGGTCCTGAGAGTGAAGGTACACATAAAAGTGAAACAGACATTGCTACCCACCATCACAGCAGGTCTGGGGCTTGGTTATGTACCATGAAGAGCTGTCTGGGAGCTCAGCTGAGCTCAGCTGGCAGTGGCAGTAGTAGCAGCACTACCTGGAGAAGTGCAGTGCACAACACTTCTGAAATTCCACCTTTGGAATTAAACTCACTGCAGCATTAAAGTCTCACAAAACATTTCAGGCTTTGACATAGTTTGACACAGGATTTTATGGTGATCTTAAAAGGGTGAGGCTGGAGTGATGTGTCAGGCAGGTGGATACTTCTCCAGATCCTGAGTGCAGCAGAATCTGTTGCTAAAAATCTAAACAATTATAACTTAGATACAGCCAAACAGATATTAGATTGGTCTCACTTTTTGTAAAATAAATCCACTGCCAGACTGAGACATTGTATGCCAAGTTTCAGACTGGAGTGCATTTTATGGCTGAGTTATAAACCCCTGGAAGAAGAGGTTTGCAATGTAAATGCTGACACAGCCAGAGCTGTAACAGAGTGAAGAGTATTGCAATGATATCTCATTTACCTCTAGCGAGGAGCATGTAAGAAAAACTAAATAATGTATTCCTGCTGCTACAGATCATTTAATCAGTAAAACTTTGATTTTATTTGGTAGGTTAAAACGACAAAGGTTGTGCATCGCTTAAGCAACGGTAATGATAGTCTGTATATTCCTCTGCACCACAAGATTTACAAAGGTGCATGTGATAAAACGCAGATTTATTTTAAATTTGTTAAAAACCATTTTTCATAAAAGGAAAATTTAGAAAGAACAGAAAAACATAACAAAAGAGTAAACAAAACTGCAGCAACCTATTGCAAATTACTGCAACCATCACAAAAGGCACGTACAGGTGACTGTTGCACATGATTGAGTACCCAAATAGTACCCTGTGCTGCCTTTTTTCCAGATATGAATAATTTACAGCAGAAACCCCAGAAATGCTCTGCTGCAGCATGACATCTGCTTAACTGAGCAGGAAAGACTTGCATTGAGCTAGCAAGTTAAAAATGAGAGGACAGCCATTCTTAGGAGATTTTGGTCACTGGCTGCCAGTCTCTGCCACAAATACAACACATCTGTTGGGGATGTGCATGGTAAAGAATTTGCTTGATCAAGTTGTCTCTAAGTTGGTCCTGTGTAAGAACCAGTGCCTGTGCCTTAGCATTCTATACTGGGACCTCTCTGATGTCCAGTACTGGGTGTGGTCTGGCAAGCTTCACTGCAGAATAAACCTTCTAATTCTGAGAAGTGGTTTGTCAGGCACCTCTGTCATTTCTGGATGAAATATAGTCAGCCTCCTGGAGCAGACAAGTAAGTCTAACCATGCAATGTACGATGTTTTCTCCTCTATTTTGTAAAAATGAAATGACTGAAATAATATTTCAGGAGAAGATGTTGCTCTCTTTGCTCCAGTGTGCTTTGGCAGTCCCCACACAGTGAATACTTTCTCCAACTTCAGAGGAATGCCTCTTGGATGAAGATAGGGCTCACAGTGAATTTAGCTGGCCTGCTGCTGCTGCAGGAATTCAGGAACATGCTCTTACACATTATACAGGGAAAATTACACAAATGTCCAACGACAAGTATATATTGTTGACATTGTATCCAAGAAAAACTATTGTATACATGAAAGAATGTGTCTGTTTGGCACTAGCTGAAAAAGAACAGTCAAGAATTTGTGGTCTGGGCTCTTTTTTAGTCTTTACATGAGACTGAGCACCAGTTTCTGAGCCCTTTTGCAACACTTCCCTGTATTTGTCCTCTTCCCTGTCCCCTCACCAACAGTTCTGCACAGTTTGCTGAGCATCCTCTTGAGCTCTGAGATCAGTGATACATCCTACATTTTTCTACTTAGGCACAGGAATCAAATTGAAAACCTCAGACTGATTTTCTTTTCTGCAACTTGTTTATTTCTCTACCTACAAAGCAAAGGCAGTCTTTGCTCTGTAATTTAATGTCCACCTCTTTTTCCACCAGGTTGGTTTGGTATTTCCTTTGCAAACCTCAATTGTTGGCATTAAAAACTTGGCCATTTCAACTCTACTGAACTAAAACTTGGCAAGCAGATTGTCAGCTAGCATTTAATTTATTCTTTAAAATATCTTGCTTTTTGTGAGTAATCTATGACCAGTCTTTATCCATGCAATCCTCCAGACACTTCTAGGTCTCCTGAAAGTGAATCACTGGAAGCAACTGGCTTAAAAATGCTGCTGACTCCCCTCACAAACACATAAACCAGAGATGGCCAAATTCTGTACCTAAGTGCAGTTATCATTCTGTCTGTCTGTCTGTCTGTCTGTCTGTAGGCAGCCTTTCTTAACACTTCTCCATATCAGGCCAAAATGTCTCAGCAGGAAATGTAGACAGTCCTTACCAAAGCCAGAAGGGCAGAGAAGCAGGAAGGCACAGAGTAAATCTCTCCTGGTGCAAGATCTGGGCTGTGTCACCCCAGTGCTCTGGCAAGGTGTTTCCTGTTAGAAAAGGAGCCACAGCATGAAGGAGTTCCTACTTCCAGTAATATACAGGAGACTGTACCAATTAATTATATTTAATAATGGTGGGGTCAGGGTGTAAAGAGGCCCACATGATGCACCAGAGAAGCAAAGCTCACCCTACCCCAGAGCAGTAGCTTGCAGCCAGAGGGAGGAATAAGACAAAGAGGCCTTGTTGTAGGGCCAGGTGAGTTAGGAAGTGGGAAAAACCCTTTACCACTGCCTGTAAAGGTAAAAGTGTACCCAATTGCACTTCAATGCTGATAGTCAGGAGGGAAGAAAGGTAGCTCTGACAGTTTCCCATGAGCACAGGGAGGAGCAGGTTTCACAGAGTCACTGAATATTCTGAGTTGGAACGTACCCACATTAGGATCATTAGGTCCAACTCTTAAGTGAATGGCCTGTTCAGGGATCAAACCCATGACCTTGGAATTATCAACTCTTACCAGCTGAATTAACCTTAGTGATGAGAGACAGTCCTGACCTTTCCTGAGCATCAGCTGACACCCCTCAATGTGTGGTGGTGTGGGGTGACAGTCACTTAGCCCCCTTCCTGAATGGGTAAATAAATCACAGTGGTGTCCCAGCAGCATGGGGAGCTCACTTAGTGTGGACAAACCCTCTGGTATCCAGCCCTGCTGCCATGGTCAAGTGCAGCACATTTGTTCAGAGCCAGCTGGTAATTAAAACCTGGTCCCAGGGAAAAATATATATATATTTAAAGCTGGGGAAAACAAAGTAAGGGCTTATTTGTCAAAAAAAAAAAAAAAAAAAAAAAAAGGGTAGAATAAGGTGGAGCCTGCTCAAAGGGGTGTAACTTAGCATGATAATATTTAGATTTCTTCCTCAGAAAGCCATGAAAAGGCAAATGCAGGTCCCATGCACCCCATCTCTGACCCCATTACCTCACCAAGGCTATGGAGTTGGGAGCTGGATTCACTTTGGAAGAGCAGGGAGAGCAGATGAAAGGCTTCCTGACCAGGATCTTGACACAAAATTCCTGGGAAATGTAGCAGACACTACCTGACTCCTGGCAAATTGTACAAATAGGTAATAGCAGTTTTTAAAGGAAGGCCTCTTCTGTAATTGTCCATTTTTAAGGGGAAGGAGGTAGTCAGAGCACTGTGGTTTAACTGCTGGGTAGCAGCTCCATTTTTGGTCTGGTAGCAATGAAAGGCTGCTTGGGTCCATGGTGCACCTTAAGTACTCCCTGATTGACATGGGAAAAACTGTTCAAGGCCCAGTATGCCAGGATGGATGACATTGTTTTTCTGAACCCAGTTGCAAGGTATTCTCTGGGGATAGGTGGCATACCATCTGACTCATCTGCTAGTAGGGTGTGCTGCTAAGTGACCACAAGTTAAATAAACTTGAATTCCTCAGTCATGACTGAGGGATAATGAGGAAAGCTCCCTTCAGCTCTGCAAGTAGCTTCTGCAGGTGTTGGACATCTGGAACTCCCTCAGCTCCCAAAATCTATTAACCACGGAGAGCAGACTGAGTAGATTATTGTGGGTTTGGATGAAACAAGAAATCAGAGATATTTCTGATGAACAAACATTGGTTATGAGTGCTTGCTACAGTCACCATTCCCATGCTAAATGGCTTCTCTCTAGAAGTCACAAAGGCTTTGCATTTCGTAAAAATCATATAAGCAGAACAAGTTACCTGGTCAGGACAGTCCATATAAAACACTCAAATAAATTCTCAGGCATGTGAGTCATTTATTTCCTCATATGTCAGGAAAAGAGAATACATGTATAAAGCCACACAATTCTGTAAAGATAACTTGTGCTGAAATTCAACAAAGCGTGTTATTTTTAGTAGTTGCGGATCATAAGTGGACATTTTACAGAGAAACCTACAAAAGCTGGTTGTGCTTTCTGGTAGTAATTACCTCCCACAAATATGACTCACTTCTGCAGTTTAAATGCAATGGTTTAGTGTCCCAAAATCAACAGTTTTATAAATAAATCTCTGAATCACAGACTGAATGCCTGAAGTGTTTAAATATTTCTTACTGGCCTGGGAAGTAGTTTGCATTTAAGGTTTTTCTTCATAACAAATTCCCAGTGAGAAGGACTGACACTGGAAGGGACTGAGTACAAAGTAGAAAGGCTGCAGTGATATAGGCTGCTCCAGAGGTCTGGAGCAGGAGACCCTAAACTGAGTTTTCTCAGTCTTTAGTATTTCTGCTAACAAGAAGTGGTATTACCAAGGCAGATGTCAATAGGACCCAGGGTGGAATCAAATTTTCCTGTTTCACAGCATCCTCTTCTATGGAAAGTGTATCCGTAGCTGGGGTCACCTTGCTCCATGCAGAACTGGGGAGACTGTTTCAGACCTCCTGGGAGTGCAGATCATCTCCATAAGAAATGAGGAATGACCATAGAAGAAGAGACCTCTCCTCAAAAAGCCAGCAAGGTTAAAAGAGAAAATAATTTCACTTTCCAAGATAGTTGGATTTTATGTTGTGAAAGCTACACTTAACATAATAGTTAATGTCTCTAGTTAACTTGTAGTTAGTCTTTTTGAAATGACATGAGGCTTTGTGCTTGAATGCGCTGAGGTTTGCTTCCCGCCTGACGTTTAGCACTGGAGCGCTCCTGCAGGAGGGCGATCGCTGCCGTTTGTGGCGCATCCGCGGTCCCGCTGGGAATGCGCCGCACGGTCGAGGGAGCAGAGCTGCAGCAGGCATCCTCTGTCCCGCCTGCTGCTGCTGCTGCTCAACATCAGCTTTCAGCCCTTGCTGGGTTCGCTTCCTGCTCTGCAGCTGTTCTGTCTGCCTGGAATTGGCAGGACACGGGGAAACACATCGGCTCTGCGGCCGCCAAGGGCCGGCTGCTGCCAGGGCTCGGCGCGGGNCGCCTCCGCCGGGAGCAGCGCACGGACCGCGGAAAAAGGGCGGAAAAAGGGAGAAAAAGACCAGTCTCACCTGCGGAGCTTTACCCAAAGGAAAATGAGCCTCTCAGGAAAAAGAAATAGAAGAAGCAAGAATTTTTATTGTGTCCTTTCGAGGATTCTTCTAGTTTCACTGCACATTAAACTCAGATTTTCCCCAGTTAGACAAGAAAAAAAAAACAAACCAGCCAAACAACCAACCAAAAAAACCCCAAACACGTTCCCCCCCTAGCTGACATTGTCATACCAGCATGGCTTGCTTGACTAGAGGTGACCTAAATAGTACTAATCTGATCAGACAGAAAAGCAGAAATATTTATACATGTACACGTGCTGAAAATACAGTTAACTTGGAAAACAAAACCACACAGAAGACAAGAAATGTAGGTATACAGTTGAAACCTATAAACCTTCTATCTTTATTTAATTACAATCTGTCAGTTAAAATTACTACTGAATGTGGGATTTCTACTGAGAAGTTATGTATCATAAGTGACAGCACAGAACATGCAGTCCTTTTTATTTATAATTAGAGAAAAAATTACAGAGAAAAAGGGAAAGGCGAGAGAACAGAAAGTTAAAGAAATAGGAGCTGAATAAAAGAAAGAGAGAAAGAAATAGGAACATTTTAGATGGATCATCCACTAGCAATTAATCAAAGATTTTTTAAAAGTTCAAGCCCAGAGTCTGCAGCCTTATCTTGGCTGAGGAGACTCAATGTGATCTACAAAACAGCCCACTTAAGAGTAAATGCATTCACCTCTTGGCTGACTCATCCTCAGACATTTGCCTTTCTCCTTTATTTATATTTCAGCTCTTATAAAATCTCTAATGCTTCTTCAAACCCACCTTTGTGGAACACACCGATCACTGCTGTTTCTACTGCATGGCCACTCAGAGACCTGCTGCACCAGCCCCACAGGCAGCAAATTCTCCACCTGTGAGTTTTTAAAATTTTACTGGTAACAGGACAGTGAATTTATTTTCTCTCTCACCTTCAGCAAATGGAGAGTGATAACTTTCTCAGGTTCAGCTATATCCATTTACATTTATTTTATCTAGAAATAGATATTCTCCTGATATTATGCAAGGAAAGATTAGAACAAAACACATCATTACAATTATTGTGAGGCTCCATTTTTGATGACTGTGCACAATATCATTCAATCAATTGTATAAACTCCCTACAGTGATTCCCTGTGAGCTGCAGACTGTGTGTGTTGCCAGCCACTACATCACTTGCTTTATACAAGCTGCCTGCCCTGGTGTAGTCAGCAGGCACATGCTGCCTAAGACTTTCTGTATTAATGCAATTTTTAAAAGTGCAAGGCCTCTTGATTCTTCTACTTAGAATTTCACATTATTATTTTGCATAAATTACAAGTGCCTTAAAGAAAAGCAATAGATAAGGTGACACCATTAACATAGCTTTTTTTTTTTTTTCCCAGAAAAAGTCAGGAAGGGGGACTGAGGTACTAGACATGAGCAGAAACTTAAAAGTAGAAAATATGAGATCAAGAATTTCAACTAACAAGAGCAAAAGGGAAACAACCGAGGAGCAAG
Organism: Aegithalos caudatus; assembly: GCA_013389925.1. Taxonomy (NCBI): domain Eukaryota; kingdom Metazoa; phylum Chordata; class Aves; order Passeriformes; family Aegithalidae; genus Aegithalos; species Aegithalos caudatus. The sequence continues at coordinate 78,743 of WEIU01003908.1, forward strand.
GTAAGAATGAACTTGCTGGCTGATCACAGGATTAGTGCAGCCGAGACAGGATTCTCCTGATAAATTACAAACATGATTATAGGATGCAAAACATAATCATAAGATACAGAAAAACATTGGCAGCACATAGGCAGAATTCAGGCCATCAACCAATGCCTTGGACACCTCTGCTGGCATCTTTTGTATAACTGGGATCCTCACACAGAAAAGACTAAGTCAAATTGGGATAGGTGCAAAGTGAGGCTATGAGGCTAAGCAGTTTATTTAATGAATAAACTACCTTATGAGACTACAAAAACCCATGGCCAAATAAACCCAGAGTGGAGATATAATTGCTATCTTTAAATCTCTCCTATTCATGCTATCAATGTTAAGGGAAAAAAAAAAAAAAAAAAAAAACAACAACCCACCACACTATAAACAAAACCCAAAAACAAACAAAAAACCCCCACCAAAATACCAAAAACCAACGGGCACAAATCTAGAAATACCATAGCAATGAAACACATTTGCAGAACTAAATAGGTTTGAAAACCCACACTGACTTCTCTGAACAACACTCCAGAGCTCTGCAGGCACACCAGCCTTCCCAAGGCCACGTCAGAGATTTGACTGGCCCAGTTAGCCTAGAGATGAAGTGTAAGTAGAGTTGGCAGATTACTGGCATCTGCTGTGCTCGACCTACCTACCTATCCCTGCCTATTTCTTGCCCCTTGGTCAGCTTTACAGAGCCTGAAGTCATGGGGACACTTCAGTAACCTGCAAATGCTGTCCATTTACTGCTGAGTGCCTCTCCCAGAGGGAAGCAGGTTTCTCTTCAATAGGCTGGGGAAAGACTATTTATCCTGTCTTTCATCCCGAGTCTACAATGTGGAAGTAAAGGTGGCCTAAAATATAAACACCCCGAGGCTTAGCCCCTCAGGGAACAGGGCTCAGATACAGCCTCCCCTGCTGCTCTTGCCAAGGATAGCTGCTCTGCCATCCCCTTTGAGAACAAGCGAGCCGCTAAAGGTCACATTTCTCTTGAGGGACAGTGAGTTCCTGCACAGGTTGTGCCCTAGGCACAACCACGGCACAGCCCCCTCTGTCCTCGCCCGATCTCTCCTCCCTGCAGAGAGGCCATGTCTAATTGGGTTCCTATTTTTGCCCTTGCTATAGAACGCCTGAAAAGGAAGAAAATTTTCTTCACAGTGAAAAGATGTTTCTAAGAGAAGAAATGCTCCCTGAGCGCAGTGGCTCTTGTGGTGTGCTCCCTATACGTGTTCAGACTCTTGCTGTAGATGCTCCAAGGCTTTCCCCTGGTATAGTTTCCTCTCAAATACTCTGTGTAGTCACTCGTCCTCTGTTTGAGATCACAGCTGTGAAATGCTTCAAGTGGCGAGTGTGCTGTCCCACCTCTGGCTGCAGTGACAGAGGGGACAGCTACGTAAGCCATGGAAGCAGGACGCTGGTGCTTCATCCTGAGAATGCAGTTTGAAAATGGAGTTCATTTAATGCACCTTCAGTGCAAAAAATGGACAGCGATTGTCCTTTGTTTCTCTATTTGTGATGTTGCAATGTGGATTGGTCACAGTGCTCTGAACTCAGCAGATTTTCTCCCTGCAAGCAGTGGAAAACATTGGCTTTATTTACAAAGAATTTTTGGAAAGCCTGTTGCACATGCTTATCAACAACTACTTGCTTGGATGGTTTTGATTTAATAGGGCTTTGAAAAGCATATGGAGAAAATTTCTGTTGTAGTGCATTTGCCTTAGAAGTGATCCTGCCTGAAGGAGCGAGTTCTGAGGAGTTACAATGTGTCCAGGTAAAGTGGGCGCAGGGATGTGTATTTTTGTCTTTTTGCAAACTCTGGGGCCTGTGGCTGGATTGCAACTTGCTGAAGAATTCAGCTTTTATGTAGGCAAGGCTCTGTGTAGAATTTACATTTGCTAAAATGTTTTGCTCAAGGCCTTGAGTTTTATAAAAATTTTTATGACGTTTGCTCTTTGGAGCAATACCTACAATATGTTCATTTTCCTTTTACTCCAAGCTCCAGCAATCACCCTAAAATGGCATTACATAATGTAGCACATCTGGCCTGGAAAAGGGCGGTTCAAATATTCTATATTTGGGTTGTGATCATTATTTTAATGTAGGTCTAGTGAGGGGATTTGAAGAGAGATAATGTCTCTAAAATTTGAAAAAAAAAAAAAAATTGCCTTGTCCTTTTATGGTATTTGTTTTAACTGACTTACTTTATTTCCAGATCGTGGGAAAAACCCTTCAGAGTTGACACACAGGAGAAATATGGAATACAAGCAAGGTGTGTCTAGAGTCTGCAGGGACCCAATATACCCAACACTAACACTTAAATGACTGGGAATATGCATCCCTCGAACCCCACAGCATTTTGGCTACATTTGAATTTTTGATTATTTGCTCTCTTACAAATAGTTTCTAATTTCATGGTGTGTGGTACCAAGTCTGAACACACAAAAATCAGGTCACTGTTATTCAGACATCTTTTATTTCAAAATAACCCAGTACCTGATGCAATTCACTTTAAATAGTACATCCTCAAATCATTGTTTTAGAAGCTTCCTTAAAATTTGTTAAGGGGCTTTTCTGCTTCCCTATTGAAATTTATAGTGGTCGGTTCAGCAAGGAAGAAACTAATCATGGTCCCAAATCTAAAAAATCTCTACACACACAGTTAGCCAAAATAAAGTAATATGTACATGTTAAGTCTTCACAGGAACTGGATTCAGATAACCATAAAATAGAAGTTATAAAATCCAACTGTCATCCAAAGCACAGAGCAAACAGATAAAGTCAGACTATTTAGTAACTTATCTCAATTTAATCAAGTTGCAAGCACATGAAGTACTCATTTCTCAGCCAGCACTGTGATTTTCAGATGGGAGTCGAACCTCCAGGATTATTCCAAACAGGTCTCACAACTTATTTAAAAGTACATATTCACTATTTATAGCTAAAGTATTTTCTTGTTTCACTTACAATGAAACTCACATTTGAAGTTTTTCCTGGCTTAAAAAGCATTATTTAACCTAGTTAAAGACCTTACTTTCACAATGCAGACTTAAAAATACAGCACACTCATGACAGAGCAGATAAATATGAAGGACAAATGCATAGATGCTAATGTGAAAAGCAACAGATCTCACTAACATTGGGAAACAAGGAGGAACTGAAAGAGAAAAGACTGGGAAGTAAGCAGAAGAGGAAAGGAGACAAGAATAAGCACTAACAACCTGAGTCAACATTAACAAGAAAAGACTCCCTGAAGGGAAGAGGTCCCTTTCTCATGACTTTTCTGTTTATTGATTCAAATGGAAGTAGATAGATACTACATTGTAGACCTGTTTTCTAATTAGCAAACAAACTGAAAGCTATAATTAAAACATCTGATTTAAAGAATGAACGAAAAGCAACCTTACTGTTTTGACTATGACCTGTTTAGTCTGCTTTGAGCTTTTTAGGAGTTCAATATCAGAGGTTATGGAACAGATGGAAAAGAAGTAACACCAGCACTTTTTTTCCCCCCATAAGCTAAATAATAGGGCATGGGGTAGGTGGATATCACATAAGTGGTAGACAAAACCTTGATTTAGATTCTAAAACTTGTAAACACCCTACACATTGCAATTTTTAGTTACTGAAAATCAGTATTATATCTTTAGTCTGAAAAAAAACCCAAACAAAAAGCTCCCCAGATAATTTTAGGATGCAGCAATGTGTCAAACTTACTCATCAAAAACCTCACAGTTCACATTGCTTTTTCTTCCATATCTTATATAGGAAGGATGCTTTCAGCACACTGTAAATCAGTTGCATATCCAATGTCATTAACCTTAACACAGTCTTCCCAAGGTTTTGAAGCTCTGCAGTGTCCCTGGTCACGCTCACAGCTTGCAGCAATCACGACTAGGTTGCAGACATACTCCCACCAGATTTTCTGGATCCAATGAAGCCACAAGAACATATGTGTTTGCACTGATCCCACGCTTAAGCTCACCACAGGAAAAGCTGCTCAGACTTGCTATAAGCCTGCAGTTAAATGGAAGAAGACAGACAACTTCCAGGGCCTGACCCAAAATCCACCAGTTTCTCATGGAGACTTGGCAAAGGCAGCATTAGCCTGTCTGTCAGCCCCCTTGGCCTTTGGTGTCCAGCACATCCAGCTCTAAGAGGTGTTTCAAAACCAGGAGCAATATGTCTTATTTAAAACCTGCTGGGTTGTGAACTTATCTACAACACTCCCACAGGAAAACAGTGAAGTATCAAAACTCAGTATCTAAAATTATTGACATACTGTGTAACCTGTGAAGGAAAACACACACATCTCTCTAATCACAGAAACAAAATATTGGTATTTCTTCTGTGAACACTAATTAGGCCATTTATTTCTTATTTCTTAGATCTTATTGATGACAGAAAAAAATGGGGAAGGATATAAGGACAATGAAGAGCAGAAGAGATTTTCACTTTGGTAGAAAACCAAGGAAGTACCAGAGCCTCTGTCTATGTTACATCAATAATCTCCCTATTCGTTAGCAGTGAGCTGGATGCTAAAAAGAGACTTAATAGACAATGGAGCTAAGACACTGTTCTGTATGTCAAATAATCTTCACTGACCAAGATCCCAAATATATGTAATCTTTACACATCTTCAACAATCTTGAATATTATGGTAAAAAATGTCAGTAAAAAATGTCCAAAGAGCATCTGATAATCCCTTCCAGAAAAAAAAATAGGAAGAAGTCAGTGAGTCAGGTGCTCATGTTTTTGGTTTTACTGCAATGTTAAAGACAAAATTTCACTATAAAAGGGAGAATAAAATCTACACTTCAAGGTTTTGTAAATATCAGGGAATTTTACTGGTAAAACAGGAAAGGAAAATAAATATGGATTTCATCAGCTAAGCCCCACTAAAGTTAAAATTGATGGGAGGTTAAATATGTACATATTTCTGCTGCCTTTCAGCATTTTTACTGGTGGATCAATCAAATGTATCTCAGTGATCTAATTCTGTCCCTGGTTTGGAGCATGCTTGAGTAGATGGGTATTTTTTTTCTTTTTTTGGACATCCATGAACTAAATTTGTACAAATAGCTATAACTTCTGAGACTTTGCACAAAAAGTAGAAAAGACATCCCAACAAGCTGGTGAGCTCTTTGCCAAATTTTAAAAGCAAGTTTAAAATACAGATATTCTCTATATGGTCAAAATAATATATTTTTGATTAATTGCTTGATAGATACTGATGAAAAATTGTGCTGAACTTCTGACTTGAAAAAGTCAGGACTGGAGGATTCAGCAAAGGAAACGCCTGTCTAATCAGGTAAAATTTCAACCAACCAGCAGCTGAAATTATAGCCAACTAAAACCTTCCCCTTATAATGGAAATGCCAGACATCAGTAATTGTAGGTCACCACCAGTTGTGTCTACAACGGAGTAATTTTATGTTTGTCCATAGAAATGAATGGAGTTTAGGGAAAAAACCTTTTACCTATTAAATTCAAAATATAGGTCTCACTATTGCTCTGGTTTGGGCCAGCCAAGCAGCAACAGAATTCCCACCTCACTTGTTTGCTGTGGTTACACAGCCCTGTGTTATTTCCACTATCTCACAGACAGAGCCAGAAGAACTTGGAAGATGAAAATACTTTTGCTTTCAAATATTTTCCTTTTAAAAGCAGAAAGCTAAGTGTAATTCTATGAATGCATTATTATTTTGGAAGCACTGCTGAAGTCAGGAAATTCCAAGTCAATGTTATATTATATTCATTGTGCAGATGTACCACTTTCTATTCCTCTTTTCCTTGTTAAATATAACCTGTTGTGGCGTATTTTTTATTATGGAATGTTCAATGGGACAATTTCTGCAGTAATGCTGGAGTCTCCACCCAGGGGAGATTAGTTACATCTGAAAGTGGATGGGCAAAAATGAAGCGAAAAAGTGGCTGAAAGCAAGACACTGTGAGCCAGAAAATGGAGCTCATAATCCATAGGACTTTCACTTCGAGAGATTCAAGACACTGCTAATTTTCAGGTAATTATCTGGGATGTCTCCCTGATATCCCACTAACCAGTAGCTTTGTTATTTTTTTGTAAGAGTCTGTATCAAAATTTGTGCTCAAGATTCTGGGAATCTAATTCAAATATTTGGTAATTCTCTTGTTCTTTATCTACACTTCACTATTTGGAGCAGTTCTTTCTAAACCACTTAGGAATAGGAAATATATATATATATATATAATTTAAATGAGAAAACAAACAAAGAGCCACCAAAACCAAATCCCCAAACAAACCCCAAGAGTTCTCAAGCGACTTACACTGATTTACAGCCCCACCTGTTCTTCCCAGACATAGGTCATCCTCTTGCCTCAAGGCTCTGCCTAATTGAGGATCCTTAATTACCAGCTCGTGCTGCAGGATGCCTTCCAACCTGATCTGGCTGCTCGTTCTGCTAATGGGGCGCTAATGGTGCTTTCCCCGGGGAATGCAGGGGGTGTGCGGGGCTCGGGGAGCAGCGCCTGGCAGGGGCACACACCCGGGGCCTGAGCCGCTCCTCAGGCTCTTGGCTGCCAAGAGCACACCAGGAGAGTTTCCAGAAACCTCTGGCTTATGGCTCTGCTAGAATTAAATACTATAGAAGGCAGTTGCGTTGCTTGCCATTTCGCGTCTTGCCTTTAAACATCACTTTGACAACAAAGTTCTTTTGTTGGACTTTCTCCCCAAAGCAGGGTTTTACTTCTTCTCTTGTCACTTCTTCCTGCCTTTGCAAAAGCAGCTTTTCCAGTTATATGCCAGTGACACCCACTTCCATCCATCCCTCTGCACAGCTGGCCCGTGACAAATTCACCTACCAAGTTCAGTTTTGGGCAGCGGATTTATTTCAGCTCTGTCACTCCAAAAAAGGACCACAACTGTTTTTTTATTTTTACTTTCTTGAAGGACAACTACAGGCTAAATACCCTCAACAAATTGCATTGAAACACTCTTGTAATGATATAAGCTGTTACAAAATACTAAATACACTAAACCCAAATTTTGGATACCATGTAATTCAATTCATGCAAGAAGAAATGGAGACCAAACCCCAGCAGCAGTGTGTAGAAGAGAGAACAGTGGCAAAATCTTAGAGTAAGGCCCACTACTGACAGTTCTGCAGATTTAGTACTGACTAATTGATCACTCTAAAAATCCTTCTTCAGTAGAGTCCTGTGGATTAAATCAGCGAGATTGATGCTGGGTAGAATCTGCAATTGCAGCTCTTGGGTTCCATGAGGAATGGGGCCCTCCTTGTATTTTTCTTGGATATTCAAAAGAAGAGGCTATGAAAGCACTCCAGCCCCTCTCTTTCTTTCCTTCTCTAACTTCCTAAGGTCCTCATCTGTAATTAGGACTCCCAAGAGAGAATATGTATTGACTCAGTGCTGACTTGACTCAGCAGAATGTGGTGAAGCATCGTCTCAAACCTCGCTCTGTTCATCTCAAAGAGCCCTCATTTCCAGGGAATAGCTTCCCCTGTCTCTCTAAGTGCCTTCTGTAGATTCCCACTCTGGGAACAGTTGGATAAGCAGTGCTGTCAGGAGAGGAGGGAACACGTTCCCAGTGATGGATGCAACACCAGCAAGCAGAGCACTCACCACTGGTCAGATGGACTCTGTTTAAAAAACACATTTTTAGAGTCTAACAGAGCAGCACTGAAAAATTCATAATGGAAAATGAAAACAAGGTGATTACCTATAGTCTTGTGGAATGTGATCTAATTCCTAATGGGAGAGGCAAAGAGAAAAACCTGACACTCTGCTCAATGTATATCTTAACCCCTAAAATGTCCTAACATATAGTCAACATATATTAATCTTTGTGTTTTATTATTATATTGAAATGTCTAATGATTAAATCACTGCTCCCTATTATTTTCTGCATAACCCTAAGCCAGTAACTTCTTCAAATCTTTGACTCTCTTTAGATAGGAAGGTTATACTCAACGTAGCGTCTAACAGAGGAACTTAGGTTTTATCTGATACTGCTATGCATCTTGTTTCAATATGTTTTGATTAAATTTGGCAAGCTAAACTATTTTTTCTAATACTGGAATGATGGTTTTCTTTTAAAAAGATCCCAGATTGTCAGATAACAGAAGACAGGTTTGTTCACTGAAATTAATAGTAACTTAAAAATTGGATATTACTAGTCCCTAATATCAAATAGTATCTGCTAAAGGGAAAGGTTGAAAAATTACTGCTACATACTTATCCTGAAACTTACATTCTCAGGCTAGGGATCAATGTCTTCATATTAATTGATGCCTATATTTTCTTTTTGAGATATCTTTAACTAGAATGTAAAAGGGCTCTGTAAAGCCTGCTGATGGATCGTGGTCCAAGGAGCACTGACTGCATCTTCTTGAGGAAGCAGGAATCTTCCCATTACTTCAGGAAGTAATGGATCTCTGTAATGAAACAGCATGCTCACCTTTCATACACGATCTAGGAGAATACAGGGAGAGCCATATGGCATGTCCTAAAATTAGATATCACTTAACATAGTACCTAATTGCAAGGCCACCGAGCCTACACCTGTCGGAACTGGGTGTAGCATGAAATGTCAAATGTAGATTTAGATCCAAGTAGGACTGCAAAATGGAAGTTTTCAACATTCTTTTAATTGAGGAAGAAAAGATCTTTCTGATGAATTTGTTAAGATTCTGAGAAGGGAGAGCAAAAGGTTTGGAGAAAATGGAATCTTTTCCCATCAGGAAGGTGGAATAAAAAGTATTTAGAACTTTTCTGCTACCTACGCCCCCATGTTATTTCCCAACAGGGATGTGTCCCCTTAGCTGGTAGTTAACAGTATAGTAGAAGTTGTTGGAACAAGAAAAGAAACAAATGAATCCTCAAACACTTTTCCTGGTAATTTCCCATTTTGGCTAGTTTCTCAAAGCATTTAGGAAGACTACTCTAATGAATGAAATATGTCTGACATGATGTATGACTTTCCATATATTGCATAAGTCAAAATCACACATAAGCATCTACCCAGGGCTGCTTCCCATGGAAATTCCAAGATTGTCTTCAGAGTGGGGTTTGCATAACCTTCATGATTAGGATTTGGAAACTCTTTTGAACAAGGAGGAAAGATATATTAGCACATTGCCAAGTGACACACCTTCTGAAGCTACATGAAGAGACAGGGTAATGTAGCTAACATGTTATGGGATAAAATTAAAACTCTGTGACTGAAAAGAGAAGAACTAATATTTCCATTCTGTAATGTTGTCATCCATGCTAGATATAGCTGGAGCAGCTGAAAATAACATTGATCCTACAACTGGAAACAGGAACCTCTTCAGCCACTTCAAATAAATGGGAGAAAGACTGGGTCTGCAGCTGCTGGTCCAGTGGAGTATTTTTAATTTGGACTACTGCTGTTTTCAGTTTGCTAATACATGAGGATTTGAACAGCAGCCTTGGCTGCAGTGGGAGTAATCTCCTGGGAAGGGATGGGGCAGCCAGATGCGGGCATAACCAAGGGATCATGAATCTAGGCCAAGCCCATGACTTTGTGACCTTCCTAATCTTTAAAAATAGCTTTATGCATGTATGTATATATACAAACAGAAAAATTGTAATAACACATATACACTATAAATGTACAGTATAGTGTATACACTATACACTAAAAATGTAATCTAAAAATGTTTTGCATTTTTTTAACATTCTGAAAGGTAAGAAAAGCTAATGAAGAAATGCATCCTGAGCTCTGGTGTAGTAGGGCATGAGAGACAGCATTGTGTAGCAAACAAGTAAAAGAACACACAGATGAATTTACATAAAATATTTTCATTTCATTTTAGGCATGGGCTTTGCTCTGGTACATTTGGTGATTCCTGGCTAGCTGGGTACTGTGTCTATATTTTCTTTAATGTATGAAGAACAGCCTGTTTGCTAAGTTTGGCATTTCAGACTAGGTAGTCACAGCAATGGACAGGTCTGTTTGTTTGCTTTTTTTTTTTTTTCTCTGATCTTGCCCAAGTCAACAAGAAAGGGCTATCCATCACTATTCCAGAGGAAAAACAGGCTGGGAAAGAGGCACCAAAATAATTTGCTTAGGATTCATACCAGCATGCATCAGTTTAAGGAGAATGGAGATCCAAGCAATGCATATGTCCTTAAAATGCAGTTACAGAGGCTGTAAAACAAATATAGTGCATTACTGTTCAACAGAAAATGTGACTGATTTTACTCAGATTAAGACTAGGCTGTAGTTAAATGTCTTGAAATAGAGTTTGAAAAATAGTTGCCCATAAGCTACCTGTCAAAGGGGAAATTAACAGAAGTTGAAAATATAATTTTTCAGACCTTCTGGAACAAACATTTAAGCAAGAAACAATGTTAAGATAAAAACATTACAGAACATATAAACACTATTCAGGAGCAGAGCACTATTTATGAAGCAATCAGCAACAAAAGATAAAGCAGCCTAAGGTGAAGAATGCAAACTAGGTACAGTCCTGGATTCATGGTTAAGAACATTATTAAAGTCAGGAGTTTATCCATTTTGCAAGTTAATGTAACATCAAAAATTAGCAATGAGTGCCATGAAGCTTTTGACATTATTTAGAATAAATGGCATGGCACCAAAATTCTATTATTAGTACAATTAAGCAAATTTCTTCTGTCCTTCTCTGAAAGATGCTGCAATGATGAATCCAAATACATCTGGTTGCAGGAATAAACTTTGAACCTTAGAACTGCACATCTCTGCAGAATAAGGCCTCCACAGTTATCCTCCATATGTTAAAACTGCCCAGATGTTTTATAAACATTTGTCTGGATTTCATATATTTATGGGGAAAAAAAAGCAATTTCTTTTTCATGCCAAAACAAATACTTTTGTTTCCTTTCGTGTTGTCTGAGATATGGTACATTATATGAAAATCCACAGAGGATGGCCTTGTCATGAAAACAGTATCTAAATATATTTGGCAAAACAGACATGAGTTGCAGATGAGACAACAAATTCTAGGACTTTTCACCCCACCAAACTGGCAGTGAAAATTAGTGCAGAAGAACGAAGTCATATCCAGAACCTCAAACACCTCATGACAGGAAAATATACCTCACTGATGGACTGATGTCAGGAGAAAGAGATGGGTTGGAATTCATCTCACTTTACTTATGTGCCTGTGAGGTGATTCAGGCTCTATTGACTAGATCCCCACTAACTGCAAAGGCAGTAGGAAGGAATAGCCCAGAAGTAAAACTTACTTATGTGAGGCAGCTGAGTCCCACACAGGGTCACCTACCACGGTTACTAAACAGGAATTAGTCATCACCTACAAGAACTCAACTACTCCACTGAAGGCTTACCAACAGCTACTGAAATAGGTAATGAATCGTTTAAATAAATTACCTTAAAAGAAATTACCTTAAATCAAATTTTAATTTTTTTTACTTCGGATAGCTTTTTTTTTATTTGCAAAACTGTGGTCAGTCAAGATCCTGGGGACACCTGAAAAGCTCTGAATTGCTATTTTCAGCTTTCACCTAATTCCGGTTACTCAGGATTTTTCAGGTAAATTCTCTGGGCATGTGAAGCTGCTTCTGGTATTCCCTAATCTGCCTAATTCTTCATTCTACCTAACCACCTGCAGATCTTTAAACTTGGTTTTTCCCTACCTAACTGCTCTTCTGCAACCAATTCAGACTTTTCAGAACAAGCCCAGCATGTACAAAACATTGGGCATGATCAATTGCTAATATGAAATCCCAGTAGTCACCAAGTTCCTGCAGGATATTAAAAATTGAGGTTCAATTATATCCTCTTCTAATAAAAATCTGAACCATTGTCACTCAGCAATAATGGAAATTCACCTTCCAAAAGAAAATTCAAATGGTCTTCATCTGTACTGATAAATGTTTTTGGTTATAAAATACTTAAAATAATAAGGGAACTAGAGAAATATTACAATCTAGTGGCCATAACATTTATCTAAGTGGTGTGGAGAGTGTTTTAAATTTTTTTTTAGGATGACACAGGAGCTCAATTCCTTTTTAGAGTACTTAGCCATTAATACGAGAAAATGAAAGTTCTTCATAATATTACCCAAGGATTTCAGGTACTGCCCACCATAGATATCTCTGTTCAAATCTCCCCAGTAAGAACAGAGAACCTAATAAAGTGAATTTCCAAATCATTTAGTTCATAGAATCCTGTGGACCACCTGCTCTGCTTTAAAAATTGCTCTAATGCAGGCTTTAATACTTGGGTAAAAAAAAAAAGACATTTTCCAGATGATCTCACATGAAGTCTTTATAGATTTTCTTTTTCCACAGGAGAAAACAGATTTGGATGGTTCCAAACTAGGCTTTCCTTTTTGATAGTGGAACCCAAAATTCTTGGTATGCATACTCTTACGTGAGAATCATGATCCCTTTCCAGTTCTGTATCTACATATGATTATTCTTGCACTGAACTGCTGTTCCCTGCTCCCATAAACTCAACTCAGATATAATTACACTAGAATCTTACACAGCTCTGTAGTTCCAACAAGTTTGGTCTATGCATCTGAGTTTCAAACATATTGCATTTTAACACCATATGTTTGTAACTCCCAGACAGACCTTGCCAACCCTGAGAATCAGAACAACTATGCTGAGTGCACCAAAGCTTCACTTCACATTCCAGAAATTACCCATTGCAATATCTGTTTCTCCTTATGGCATTGGCAGATGATTTGTTGAGGTCTCTTAAGCAAAAGAAGACTTTCAACTGTATTTATTTGTTTGTTTTGATAGAGTCTCATACTTTTTTTTAAATGTAAATTCTGTATATTCAGAAGACACACTGCAAGCTCCAGAACAACAGCTTTCCTTTTATGTATTAACAAACATTCCCTGGAGAAGCATTATGCACTTAAAGTGAGGAAAAGCAAGAAACAAGAGATAACAAATGTGTAAAGCCTAACATTAGAGCATGTTTCAACTACTAAAATCCCCAAATATAAATGAGAAGACTATGCAATGAAACAATTAAAAAATCAGTTTTAAGTTGGAATTTAAAGAGCTGTGTGAGCCAGCTGTACAGACATCATAACAAAAGGAATAACCCCAAATGAGAGCCAAATGAGCAATTCCACAAAACTGTGAGACAGCAAACAGCAAGAAGGCTGGGGAATAAAACTCAATCAGAAATAGAGTGGAAGTTACAGAAGCAAACAAACATATGTGAAAATATTCACAACGCATTAGTGTTTAATTAGTATAAAGGATAAGAACACTTAACAGAGTCATCATAAACAAAGATGAATGGAAAATGTGCTGCTATTAAAAGTGGGCAATCTAACTGCACAAATGTAATTTGATCAGTCACAACTTCAGATGTAATTTTTTAAAAATAGTGTTTTGAAACAGCACTTTGTTACCTGCATCTAGAGGTAGAAAAAGAAAGTGTTAAAGTAGACATTCTCACCTGAAGTTCTAGGTATTTTGAAAACAAACAAAAAATCCCCGCAACTGTCCACTATCCACCACTTATATCCAAATTCTCATTGCAATTCCATTTTGAATATATGAGATTTGCCTTTTGGATGAAGAATGTGAAATGACCTTTTCAAGTTTTTTCTCAAATAATTTTTTTGCTTGTGTGAAGACTCTGAAACAGAGATCACACTGGAAGTTAAAATTCATATAAGAATGGAAGAGTAGGTCCTTGTTATGTTCTAGTACATTCATATTTTACAGCATACCAACCTGACATAGGCATCAGCACAGGTTAATTGCTGTCACAGAAAAACAATATGCAACAAGTAGGGCAAAGAGAGAGCAAGAGAAACAAAATGGATTTGAAGGCCTTTGTGACCTTCACAAACACTTTTTCTTAATAAGGAAGATGTTAGAAAAGTCAGTTGCATATGTGCAAGTCATTATAGCTATCTATAGCTATGTACTTATTGATCATTTATGGCAGAGTTATTCCCTCACATTATCTTCCAAGCAGGTGCAATCTCCTCAAGTTGTGCAGACATGACAATTTATCAGATCTCATCAGCTTCAAGCTTTAAATGAACAAGTAAATTCATGGTAAAGTATAGAAGCAGAAAACAAAATTATGAGGAGGAAAGTGAAAAAAAAAAAAGGTAACTTCCTGTGATAAATATTTACAAAATCTGCTCTAAATTAATGTAAAAACTTCAAGCAGACTTACCATTTTTTAAGACTATACAACATCCCAGGATACACCTTTAAAACTTACTAGATTCATTTGGAAGCATAAATAGGAATTGGAAGACCATCTGAAAGGGCACTACATCTCTATGTTGTTACCTCTAAAATTAACATTTTATTCAAGATCAGTTCCTCAGCTGCACCAAACTGTGTATTTCTGTCATTGTTCTCCTAACAAATCTTTTAACTGCAATTCCCATGGAGGAGTAAAAATGCATTTAACAAAAACTTTAAAGAAAAAATCATCAACTGAAAAATAAATTTTAGGAACTGAGATTCCAAGAAATACATGGAATCAAAAACAAAGTTTTACTCATGGAAATAAAAAAAAAGAAAAAAGAAAAGAAAAAAGAAAAGAAAAAAAAAAAAAAAAGGAAAAAGTATCTCCACAAATCAGAAATGAAACAAGAAACAATAAACAAGAAAAAGTACTGAGTTGTTTTCCACTGTAATTCTCAATTCACTAACTAAATGAACACCCTTAAATCTAGAATACTCACGTTCCTACATGAAACTTCACTTCATAAGCATCAATAAGGAGTAGGAATACAAAGAAAGAATTGGTTGCTTTTGTTTAATGATACATACTTAAGAGATCATAAGTCATAACATAACATACAGGAATATTTTTAAATGAGAAAAACTGTCTGTAAGAATCATTACCTGGTTTTTGAACATCCATACAACAATGTAACTATGGAAGTATTTTAATTCTTGTCTTCAGACAATGGAAATAAATTTCATAAAAGATGAAGTACAGCAGCTGTGCAATCTCATGTTTTAACATGAGACTACAATATGCCTATTTAAGTTGCCTAAATTCCCATACAAATTATGTTACTAGAAATTGTTAAGGATTGACCACTGTGCTAGAATTCCTCCTTTAAAGAGTTGTCTTCTTAAGACTGACATGTTTAGGAGGATGCAGAAATATACCTCTTCTCTAAGATTTTGCATATGAATACATTAACTAATTCCTGCATCCTTGACTGAAAAGTCAGACTGAAAGCGGCAAACCATAATGGAAAACCAGATTTTCCATGCTTGAAACATAAACCAGTTTAAACTACATATACAACATGCTCATGTATTGCAGAACAAAGATAATAGGATTTTTAACTAGTTGCTTTGCATCCAGAAATAGAAGAATGTATTTGTAAAAATGCTTTGACAGTGGCTGCATCCTTAATTTAGCACAGTAACTAATGGGAACTTTGTATACAAAGATGTGAAGTGTCCAGTTGCTTGGATTAAATTTAACAATTTTAAAAATCAAACCCCCAAACCCCAACCTATCTAAATATATATTTTTAAGTTGTGAATGAGAAACTTTTCATAATGAATCGTGATTGGAGTCATCAACAACTTGATGCAAAACATTATTCTCTGATGATTTTTTTTTCATTTCTAGACCTCCTTGTCTCAAAGTTAATGTATACAAAGGTTGCATTTGTTTTCTCTTCTCATTTATCCAAACTGTAGCAGTGTACAGCTACAAATGCTCCTGCCACCTTCAGTTCTGCTCTTCAGAAACTAATGGGCAGCAGGAGTTGTCACCAGTTTCTCCCAGCTGCTCGGAAATCTCAGGAGACTCAAGTTCAAAGAGACACCATGGCTATTGGAAAAAGAGCACAGCAAACACCAGGAGACTGTTTCTCTTCTCATTCTCTTAGGAAACATAAATTGCCCAAAAGAAAGAGACAAGAATTCTTATCCAGAAGTGAAAAGTGACAAAACTCAAAGAAATAAGCTCTACGTTGCTTAAAGAGGGCCTGGAACTTTGTGTGGGCAGGCAGGAGAATATTCTTACAAATCCACAATTATATTTACAGACATTATTTATTATTTGAAACTATCTTCTAAGAACATGACTAAATTTAAGGACGTAAAAACTTTGCATGAAAACCTGTGTATCATATTTTGGTTCATCCTCAAATTCATCCACAGAATGATAAAAAAACCTAACAATCCCAACACCTTAAGCACTCATTTGCAAACAGTTTCACAGCCACAGGTTATCTTCTGCACAGAAACTTTACAAGCAAGGATGTTGAACTAAAAACAAAACTCTGCTGTAAAATTTGTAGTTCATCCGCTTGAAATTTGAGCTGACAAGTTTCACTTTTATCTTATAGTTGGTTTCATATTGAAGTTCTTAGCCATCCTCATATTTGGGGTTCAGTACTCCCAGCTGATGCCAAATCTAATGTTTTTGAATGACTCCTGTTAGTCCATCGAGTACCTGGTACAGTTTGATTAGTTTCTTTTGTCACTCTTAGGCAGATCCTTATTAAAATGTTGAGGTCAGCAGCCAACCATCACTGAGTAAAGACACATATATAAAAACAATACACTTAATAATTTATTGAGAACTATCAGACAAATGATTGGTACCTGCAACCACTGTTTTCATGTGAGTATCTAAACCCAGGACTTGGAGGGGAGGGTTGAGGGTACAATTGATTAGGAAATTATCCCTTTGGATCTTTACCTAATTCTGCATCCATTTTAGCCCAGTACTGGTTTTCTAAGCACTTCTGATTGTCCAGACTTTTGTGGGAGCTTCAGATACAAGGTATAAACTGGCAGTGTTCAATAGTTCATTTCCTAGAGATATCATGCTGCTTCCATGAAATGACAGGACTTTTTACAGAATGTGCACATATAGCATGTGGAATGTGACAATGTAGAACACTTGAAGGCCTAAAGTTCTGTAGTGTATCAATTTCTTATTGAAAGTATCCCATTAAGAGAAATGCTTTCACTGAAATTTAATTTCTTTAGATAAAAGAGTTCCCCAGAAGCACAAAACTATAAATTCTACAGAATCATTCCAAGATAAGGAAAAAAAGAGGGAAATCAGGAAGCCTAGAGGCAAACTTGCTAGATTATTTTATTCCCTGAAGTCAAAAGCAAGAGTAAATAAATAGTACAAGTGTTTGGTGGGTTTAATTTTTAATACATTAAATAAGTTTATTATGCACAACAGAGGTTGCTTATTAATTATCTGTGAAAAATTGCTCTCTTCTTTTTATTTTTTACGGCACAGAATTTTATACCTCTCCTCCTCTGGTAAAACCGGGAAGTGTGACTAAGGGAAGCCCGAGTGCGGCAGATTTCACGTACGGTGGGAACAGCGTCACTGCGGTCCAGCTGTTCGCTTCTCGCTGAGCTCTGTAAGAGCAGACGCCGGTCCCGGTGAGCCCCGCCAGGTGCGAGCACTGCGGGCCGGGAGCGCCGGGACAGCCCTGCGGGGCGGGGGAGCCGG
>WEIU01003908.1:97384-145558 GCA_013389925.1 Aegithalos caudatus
CCCCGCCGGGCCGGTGGGGAAGGGAGGGCTGCGCCCGGGCGGCGGGGGCGGGCGGCGAAGTTTCTTCCCTTCCCTCTGGCTTCGGAGGTACCTGTTTGTATAATAATGGGTGGTAACGGTTTGGCCGGGGGCCCCCGCTCCGCTCTCCGTGCGTGTGTGACCAGCTGCTGCAGTCTATATAAGGAATTACATTTACATTTCAGACTTAAGGGCTGCTGTGGGGTGGTGTTTTTTTTCCCCCTTTGGTACGTGTGTTACTTTAAGATGCAATGGGAAGGTACACGGTGGGGGGAATAAAGGCTCGTAACACCCACTCTCTACTTATTTTCTGGAAAATGGAGAAGTAGTTCCGTAGCACGACTCTTCGGAATAGGATGTAGAGTAGGCAATTTTGTAACCCTCCTTGGCAATTTTAGGTTTTATGTGGCATTTCCTGTGCAGGGTCACAGATAGGAAGGCTTTGCCTGCGATCTGAGATGTTTTCATATGCAGTGAACGGTCTCCGAAACAGATCGGAGTCACGATCGGTGCTTCACCTCTCTAATCCTGACTGTTCGGGGCGTAACGTGGTGATAAATGACGGCCTTTCCAGGGGCTAACGGGTTGGTTTGATTGCGTTGAACTTAAAAGGGTTTTCTTATTTTTGCTGTGTGCGTTTTCTAGCAAGTATTCTTGTTTGCACGCTCATGTTATTAATTCATTGTCCTCGTGTAAATATTTATATTTAGATCATGATTTGGCTGTGCTAAAGGTAAGTTTGGAAAGTGCTTTTCTCTTTACCTTATTAAAAATGTGGATGATCACAGAAAGGGGCTTTTCTTGTTGCTGACGACAACATGTGTGACATGTGAGTCTGAACCACCCAGCGTCTGTGCAGGAGCTGTAAACATGTTTACCTGAACAGGAAAGAAAATGGATTTTTCTCTTAAAGATCCAGTGATATGAATACCATACTCTTAAAGCATATCAACAGATGACTCGAGAGAGAAATTTTCCGAAAACCTGGCTTTTGAAATCGACGGGAAAAAAAGATCCTTGATTGCTGCAGCAAATGGCAACTTGTGCAGGTAGAAAAAAAAAAAAAGATGGTGTTTAGTTTTCTCCTGCATGCATGTCAGCCCCCTCCTGTCTGCTGCTTTCGTTCTCAAGGGAGGGATTTATTTACCACGCTTGCTGTCAGTGTTTTTCCTTTGTGCTTAATATTAGAAAACCAGATTTAAGGCTGTTTAGCACAAACCATTTTGTCTGTAGCGTGTATCACTTGCAGAAAACAAAAGGTGTATAAGATGTGGTATCATTCCAGGTATTTTTCATCTTCATCACTTTTGGACCTCATTACTGCACCCACTTTATTATAAAAAGCCTCTGAGTCTTTATCAGCTAGTTCTGCAATGTAAAATATAGAGTGTCTTGGTTTAGGCTGGTTTTGGTTCCTTTTATTGAGGAATTAAAACCAACTTAAGTCATTGTGCATTGGAGCATCAGGATCGGTTAGATAATAGAATCTGGATAATAGAGATTTCTCAGCAGTGGGTTTATGTTTGACTTGCAAATATTTACTGAAGAAAATGCATAGAAAAAATGTTAACCCTTTAACCTTTAAAATAAATAAGTATGAGGCTTTTTCCCACCCAAAGTCTCTAAATGCACTTGGTTCTTATAAGTATCTTCTGTTAATGAGGAATGGGCATAGGGGAGATGCATAAGCAACTGGCTTGTTTGTAGCATAAAAAAACCCAAAAGCATTTTTATGCTGTTTCCTCTCCACTTTCCCACAGAGTAGGAGACTATTGCAGAGAGATTGCACTAAACATCCAGTATGCCAGTTAATAATACTGGGCTATGGCATTGAGTTATTATACTGTAAATTTTTCTTCTTTTCATCTCTTGTTAAACTTAATACAGCTATTCTTACACTGTAAACTTTTGTTTGGCTTTTTCATTTTTCCTCCCTGCTTTCTCTTTGTGTTTGGGAGCCATCCTGATGCATTAAGTCTAGCTGGAAAGACAGTCTTATCTTCTTAACTCTAGAGCTGGTTCCTTTCCTACCTTGTTTATTGCTCCCTACAGGAGATCAGCAAAGAGCCGATTGGTGCTGCCATTAAAGCCTCTGCTTACAAGGAAATCTGGCACTTCCTACCTGAAGAAAACTGCCCTGTGTCATTGTCCTTAGTTCTAGCCAATACACAAAAACATCTGCTACAGCAGAATGCTTTACAAAGTGTTGAGATACTGTGATACTGCAGAAACACAGCGCTGGTTGGGAGTCTCTCATCCTATCTACTTTTTCCTCTTCTCCCCTTCTTTTGACAGAAAAATGAGGAGGAGGAGGAAAGAGAGACATGGTTTGGGTATTTTTTGCCGGCGATCTGCATAGCCACACTCTTGTGAGACTCCTGTGTAGACTTCAAATAGATTCAATATCAGCAAAGGTTTTCTTACTCTGTGTTGGTTTGCAGTCAGGATTAGTTGCTTTCTTAGCTTCTCTCATGTATGTTATGGGATTGTCTCAGTTCTTATTAAACAGCAAAACTAAAAGTGATACACCTTGCTCTTCAGAAATGCTGTGAAATAAGTAAAACAAGGAAAATATTTTAAACTTTCCTTCCTAGAGTGTAAGAAGATATCAACCTTAAGTATTAGATGTTCTGAAAATAATGCAAGTAGGCATTCAGGTTTTCAGATGCATATTTAATGGTAAAAAGAAGAATGTATGAATCTGAGTAAATTCTGCATGCTGTCTGGTACATGTGAGGAGAAGGTATAAGCCAGCCTTGGTCATAGTGAGTTCATTACTAAAAGGTTATGTAGATTGACTTGTTAGAGTGCTGTTTCGGTTGCTTTACAGTTGATGCTCTTTTCTTCTTATTTCTATTAGATAACAATTTAATATAAAGTTTTGCTACCAAGCCAAGAACCGTATGAAGACTATAAGTCCCTTTGACTATGGCAAAAGCATATTTGTTTTAGCTCCAAGGTGTTAACTATGGCAGGATGTCAGGTGTTAGTGACACTTGGAATGCAACATTCCTGGTTGTGCCTGTCTTCTCTTGCCCCCTTCCTTTCTTTTTTGCTAGGTATCACGTTTTCATTCTAGTGTTAATTTAAATTTGCAATTTGGGATTTGTGGAATGTATTAAAATTCCAGGCACAGTGAACAGGTCTACATGGACAACTGAATTAACTGTTTGAGACCAAGGAAACCTTCTCTCTTATAAACAAGCAATACTTCTGTTTTAATGTTAGCTTCTGAAATACAATGTGAGTTCTCAAAAAAAGGTCACTATCTCTTCATTTCTCTGTCAGCAATCAGTGCTTGTTATTTTAACAGTTGTGAAGCAGGCTGTCTTAAGGTAATTAACTACCTGAGGCAGTAGTTACCTTTTTTTAAAAAAAGTAATTTGTTTTCTAAAACAATTTGCCTTGCTTGTAGGGCTCTGTATGTGTGCTGCTGAAAGGTTTAATGAAATGTAGCAAGAAGATGAAACTTTCCTTCTGACAGGGCTTCTCACTCATAGAAATCACTCAGTTTTTCTAGTTAGAAGTCTGAGGATTTGACTTGCTTGAATCCAGTCCAAATTTTCTGTTGAATATTTTTAGTTACATCAGCTAGACTCAATGGAGAAGGCTTTCTATGGACTTTGGGCTTTATGACAGGTCCTGTTAATTGGTGTTACTGACTTTGGTTGGGCCCTTGCTCTCTGTAAGCAGCTCCTCTGTGGACAGAGCAGGAAGAAGGGGTTCTACAGCTGTTCCCTGCTTCCTTCCCCACTGAGACTCTGGCTGTGGTATTAACCTGTAATTTCTTCTTGTAGAAGTTTTCCAGTGCTGGGGGGAGAGGCTGAAGTACTCTGAAGTCAAAATATCACTGTAATGCCTTTCCTCGTGTGGAAACATCTGTTTTAATTGAGTTTAAAATGCCGGTGAGGGGTGTTAGACATTTTTGACGTGTGTGGGACTCTGTATTATGATGGTAAAGAAAGAAAATTAACTTCTGTGAAACTTGGGTTGTAGGTTTTTTGCTTGTTGGGGTTTTTTAATTGATTTTTTGATCAACTGCCCTCTATTGCAGAGAAACTGCATTATCTGGCTAAATACCTCTTAAGCATCTCTGCTTCTAAATTCACTCATTATTATTTACCAAAAATGTAAGCTTATTGCTCTGAAGTCATTAGCTGTTTGTAGTCAGTTCAAAAACATTTAACTAATAGGTATTGCAAGCTGATTGGAGTAGGGTTGCTTTGTCAACTGTAAACCCAGTCTTTACCAGTACGTTCTGCATCTCTGGAAACCATAAGGATTCTACTCATGATAGGTTTCAAATACCCAAACTAGAGGTTGAAAACCAAGAATTACTCTGTTTTTATGTAGGCTTTCATACTGTATTGCTAAGTACAGTTCCAGATTAACTTTCAGCTGATTAACATTGTTATTCCTGAATTTTTGGTGGTTGTTACCTACATTTTTCAAAAAGACTCACACATAGGATCTTTTCTTTTTTGGGCAACTAAGCAGAACCCTGTCTTTCATTTGTTGTTTCAGAGACATTGGTGCTTCATTCTGGCCGCTATAATAGGCCTGTTATTTTTGAGAACTAAATTCTCAAGTGACTTACCCAAGGTCACACAGGAAGTCCATAGCAAGACTGAGTCTCAGTCCATTTTTAATCCTCAGGACTACCCTTGCATTTGGCTTGATCTAGAGACTTAAAGGGAAAGAACAGTTTTGTCATTTGGTAGTTACTATTTTTTTCAGCTTAATTGTTTAAATTCTTTCATATTTATTGGAATATTTTTGCTTTCAGCAAGCAGGTTGCAGGATGCAAAACTCAATTTTATCTTTAGCCATTTTTAGATGGTTTTAGGATAGTATTTTCACTGGTGGTGTTTCCTGTCTTCATAGTCTATGTAATGATGCACCAGAGAAGTAGAATGTTGTCTTCTAGTGTGTTTTGTATTCTTAAATCTTAAGTTCAGTTAGGCAAAGGTAGATAAAAGTAAATCACATCAAGAGGGAATTAGTTAAAGACTGCACTGTTAACATCAACACCCGTGATGGGATGTGGAGGGTTTTAAGGGGTCTGTTTCCTTGGAGTTTAACATCTGGGCAGAAATTATTTAATCAGATGTTGGTTTTGTTGTGACAGTAATGACTAAAGAAGAGTCTCAGTGTATTACTGGTATTTCTAATATTTGAAAGTGGTAAGTAAAAAAGCTGTAATTCTCCTCAAAACAAAAATTTCCCAGATACATGTAAATAAGTGCCAAGTCTGGTAAGTCAGCTTGACTGGGACAAACACATGCAAGTCTAGGTTTTACCACCACAGCTGCTTGTCACAGGTGGGGCTGTGTGGGAAGTGCCTGTGGGTGCAGGTGGGTGCTGCTCCTGCCTGGGCAGAGTGAGGCAAAGGTGGGTGTGAAGAGTGTTCTCATATCTTCATTTGTGGAGATGTGTGGTTAGCTGCAGTCATGAGACACTGCAATACATCAGTTTGGGTAGGGATTCTTTTCTGCTGAGGGAAACGCTGTTTGAAGTCTTGAGTAGTTAAAACAAACAAAAAAAATAGACAATCCCCCAAGCAAAGGCTGGAGGGCAGAGGATTGTATGCATTAGTGCTGGATGGGTGAGGCAAAGTGTGTATGGGGAAGGAGGGAGAGTGGAATAGGCAGGGGATTGCTTCTCACTGGAGGTCTGATGCCTGTTTTCTGATGCACCTTGCTGGCTTTCCAGGGAGGAATGTATTTGGCTGCTGCATGAGAAGATCACAGCAGTAAATAACTTTGACCTCAGTTGGCTGGGTGATGCCTTGGAATATTGGGATTGTTGTTGAGTTGTGTAGGGGGTTTCATGAGTGTATTGTAATGCTTTCTATTTCCATATTATGTTGGCAAGTTTTTTAAACCTTTTATAAGCCATTGCCTTGAGTTGATTTTTTTAGCTAATTATTGTGTGCTTGTGTATTTCTCAGTCTTTTGCTTTTCTGGTTGTTCAGTTCCTTGCATCTTATTTTATTGTTGTTGGAAAGAGTAACAAAAGTTTGATGTTTTAAAAAACTGTTCACAGTTGCAACTTTCTAATCTTTGTGACCATTTCTTTTAAGGAAAGACTAGAGTTGCTTTCACTTTTCCTACTGAGCTACAGTTTGTTTATTTAATAATCAATTTATCTCTTTCTTGCATAGATAAGTAATATTCCTGAGTGACATCCAAGGAGAATGGGAAGCCCAGTCAAGAGCAGTAAGACTTGATGGCTAAAATACTGACTCCAGTTAAATGCACCATAGCTTTATAAATCTATTTCAGTACTCCTGAGAAAAATACTACTTCCATCACACAGTATGTAAGCACCTTTCAGGCAGTAAAAATGTATGTACTGAGTCTTCCTGTATCTTGGCCTATACATCCAATTCTTGTGTGAGTACCTGGTAGCTTACATTCATGTGTTAGGAGGATAGGTGATGGTAGAGTAGAAAGAAGAAACTTGTTAAATTTTTGTCTGTGTGTGAAGCAGTGAGGTAGGATTCAGATGTTTCAGTTGAGCAGTGCTGACCATATTAGCCAGGTTTCTTTAGACTTGTACATTTCTCCCCAGAAGGGACAAATAGAGAAGAAAGGAGCCTTTTCTACTTTGCCTCACTCTGATTGTCTCAGATGCCATTACTGTAATACAACTATATCTTTTATCTTAACATGCTTTTTCAGAGCAACAGAAGTTAACTAAAAATATGCTTTCTCATTTTTGAGAAGTCACTACTGTTTGAAAGCAGCCTGTTTCAGTTCTCTCCTTTTCAGCTGTCATTCCCAGCTGTCACAATCTCCTTAATGTGAGGACTTTACCCCTATTGTTTCAAAGCAGTTTGGTTAACAGCTGCTGTCACCCGAAGGTTAAAACCTGAAAATGGGCATCCTTTATTGGTTTCCTTACAAATATTTACTTTCTGTTTGGTAGCATCCTTCTTGTTGCTCTCCCTTCAATGTGTTCCATTGACCCTATTTTTGGAAAACTATGTAAAGCAAATGAATATGTCTAATGATGAATGTATTCTTTGGGATGTGGTAGGGTGCTTAATTATAACTGAAAAAGAGAGCAAAAAGAATATTTTTGCTGTGTTGAGATGACATTGCATCCTATTCAGTTAGGATCTGTGAATAGGAGCAGCAGTTCTTCAGTGAAAGGACATGTGAAATTAGTTCTTTGAACACCAAGAACTCTCTCTGATATGGGAGTGTATCAGAAGGAAAAGAAACAACTGTTCCTAAACTAACTGTATAGTATTCTGTACTTCTTTTGCTGTAGATATCCTCTCTTTCTGCAACTCCTCTGTTCTTTAGCTTCTCACAGGTGAAGTGATAGATCGGGAACACTGGAGGAGCTGGCAAGATCATTAGAGATAAATGAGTTATAAACCCTTCCATTCACCATCATCCCAAGGGTGGTTTTCATGGACAGCACTTGAAGCAAAGGGGTTAAGAGTCTGATGTGGTAGAGTGTATTTTTACCTATGAACTGGTGTGCCTGTCCTTGTTAGGATCAAATGTTAGTTGGGCCAGCGATGCTAGAGACCACGTTCAATTATTGTGATATAAAATGTTTTCATTATTTCAGCAAATGTCTTTTTTCCAGTTCTCTTTGATAGGCAGCTGACAGACAGTGAGGGCAATTTTCTCTTCTATTTTGTAGGCATCCATCCACAGATGTGTATATGGAAGAAAGCAAAATGATATTACAAAACATCACAAATGTGGCATGATTTGAAAAAGGCCTGGGGAAATCTATTCCATCAGAAAAAGGGCAAACTAAAGAAGAGAAAAATCCGGCCTTAACTACAAGACTTAAGTTGATTTTTTTTTTTTTTAACTGGTAGATCCCTAAAGAAGCAGATCGAGCTTTTTATTTGTTTATTTTCCTAATACCTTCCTTCTCACTTCAGCTAACATAATTTTTATTAATTCCCAGGTACATCAGGGAGATGAGTTGTCCCTTTTTCTAAGATGCACTTGTCTTTAAAAAGTTTTTCTTGATGCCTTGAGGTATTTTTGCCTTGTGGGCTTGCAGGTGTGCATCAGATTTTCCTTCTTCACACCTTCTAGTCCATTTTATCAATTCTCTTAAGTTCCTGTAAGCTATCTACTGTAAGTCATGTTGAGTCTTAGACTGGAAAAGAAAACTGTTCAGAATCTGTAACCTGTTTAGTCTTCCATCCTGTTTTGTTTATGTTTTTCCATAGCCTTTCCTTTCCTTCATAGTATTCCTGGGACAACTGTTTGGTTAAGTCAAGCAAAATAGAACCAGTCACACACTACTGGATTCATTCTTAGGCTATTGTTCACAGGAAGGACCTAGGTACAGTTTGCCTGGTAAAGAGCATGAGGTGGTGAGTAAGGACTTTGAAGCAGTTTTGGAGCTGTAATGACTGGCTTCCTTCCCTGCTGCTGTCCCTTCCCCTTCCTTGCTAAGCATTTTCATTTGAAATACTAAGGTGTGGTCATCGGGCATATCTGTTCTCAACTTCCAGTAATTTTTTGCTCACTGCTGAGCTACACCATAATTACATATGCAAATGTAGTATTTTTTTTACTCTTCTTACCTTGTACATCTGGGAGAGGAAGATAAGGTTGCAGAGTACTGCCGGGGATGTGCTGCTGTTGGGGAGGTGCAGATGGCTGCAGAAGGAGGCAAGTACTCAACCTGCAGGACAAGGCACAGCAGGGGATTTCAAAACTTCTGTGTCTGAAAGGCAACAAAAAAACAGCATTCTTGCCAACTTTAAACTTTAGATAGGAGCAGATTGTAGGATGGCTTGTTATAACAACCTATTTTGATACATTCTAGCTACTGAGTGCTGAAAGTAAATTTGCATTTCCAGTATGGATTTGTTTTATAGATCTATATATATCTACATCTATCTCTCTATATTTGTAGTTATAGCCAATAATTTAATCTATTAGATTGGCTTGAATGCTCCCAGTAGTAACACAAGGTAGTCTTCTGTTCGTGCGTGTTGTAATGATAGTAAAACTACAGAGACTGTTCTTTGGAACAGGTTATTCTGACAATTACTGCTCTTCATGATAAAGCTTACCTTGTACATTTTCCAGATTTGGAATTGACAGATGTACTGAATTCCTGGAACACTAAATATGATTTTAAGTAAATATTGGAAGATAGAATTGGATCTATAGTGCAGTCAAAATGCTGGGAGACTTTCTGAACAAAAGTGAAATAATACCTTAGAATCGAGAAGCAGAATTTAATTGGTATTTATGGCATAGGAAAGGGGAAATAGTTCCAGTGACATGTCATGCAGTATAACATACCATAGTTCTCTCTGTTTCACCATGTGATTAACCACGCCTGCATAGTTCATGTGGTCGTTACATGATGGAGACAGACACCTTAAAAAGATGAGCCTGGCTTTTACCTCAGTATGTGAGTGAATAAAACTAGTGGCAGATTTTCTGTTTCTGTGAAATAAGCCAGTTCACAAAAGGAGAATTTTAGCTTTCCAACTGTAAAGGATACAAATAGACTTAGTTGAATAAAAATCATGAGACACAGCAGAGATTTATGCTCCTGACAGAAAATTCTTATGAGATGTTTGATGCAAACTGTTGTCTGTGGATCTGATGCTTCAAAAGTATTTTTGGCAGTACTGCTTGTGACAGCGCTAAGATGCTTTCCTTCAGAAGTGAAATAAAGTAAGGTGGTTAAGAACTGCATCAAATATGGGCATTTTCTTTGTTTTAGTATGAAGTTGCAAGCCTTCTCCATTTATTTGTCATGTGCCTGGAAAAAAATAATTTAAAAACTCCTTGTTGTGCACTATGGTATGCAAATAATTTCATTGCATTTGCTTTTTCGTATGTATGGTGTCACAATGCTTTGGCATATAGAAAATATATACAGCTTTTTAGAAGAGAGTGAGTTCTTGTTTGAGTTGGTAAGAAAACAGAAGTGTTGAGATTGAAAGCTTGTAAAATGTCTTGTTCTAGTAGTTTACAGCTGCCTATATTTACTCTTATTTCATCTGACTTTTGACAATATTTTTAAGCATTTTGCAAGTCTCATATAGCAAAGTCTCAGAACAAAAATGTTTGTGACTTTTCAAGTTCCAGGATGCTTTCTTGCTGTGTAAAGTCTTCCAGCTTTTTGCCTTAATGCATCTTAATAGGCATCCTAATGAAGCTTTTTATCCCTTAAGTACTTCCCCAACCTATCTACCTTTAAAGAATTCCTGTGTCTTCGTTCAGCCACAGTTTTAAGCAGGACTGTCAGTCCAATGTGTGTCTTGTTCATTCTTGGGTCTGCTGTCGGAACACTTTGTCGCTGAAATGGGTGTGCGCATGTGCAGCTGCATGTGCTGTTTTCCTGCCTTTTCCTTTTGTCTGTCAAGCTTCTGGCTGATAGCAGATTAGCCATCTGAATGTGGGCAGCAAAGAGTAATGGGCTGTACAGAATGCCTGGGGCTTCTTGCCTACAATAAAATGACTCCATTATAAAGCAAAAAATGACAAGCCTGCTATGGAAGATGTCTGTACTGGGGAGATGGAGAGAGTAGCCTTTGGTTTATGATCATGTTAATGGGTGTAAAATAAACTTAATTTTTTTCAACTGTCAAAAGTATTCCTAGGTGCTTTACAGGGCAGTGCTGATAGTTCTTCTAGCAGGAAAATACTTAGGAGCTAAATGGGTGATGTACTACTTGCTATTCCTGATTGCTGTGTATGTGTGGGGGAAGGAAGGGAGTAACAGCATGATGGCTCAGTTTCGTTTTCATCATGCAGGTGTGCGTGGTTTTTTCCTTTCTTTTCCATTTTTTTATCTCTAATGTTTTACTTAGTTACAGGATTACATAATCTGCCCTGCAGAAGTGTGTTAGGTTTATTAAGTCTTTTGGAAGATGTAGCAATACAGATTTGAAGGAAACTGGGCCAGGAACATGGCTGAGACACAAGGAATCCAGATACTGGAGGAGGCCATGAAATATAAAGCTATAGAGAGTTGTATCAAGTAGACAAATAAGGCTGTGTGTATGAAGCATAGTAGCAGGAAAACTAATGGAAAATCCTACCAAGGTTTTTTTTGTTTGTTTGTTTTTGGTTTTTTTTGTTGTTTTTTTAAGCTGTACTTACCCATTGTAAGAATCTGGTGTTTAAAAAGCCCTCTCAATTGTCTACAGTTTACTGTGTCATTAAGCAGTAGTGGCTGCTTGTGTACTTCTAACTTCCAGTTTCAGCTTTCAAGATTCCCTTTTTTTTTTTTTTTGTTTGTTTGTTTTTTTATGGTATTCAAGCTCTAAAAGGTGATCTCCCCCATTAAAAAAAAACATGTGCTGTATGTTAATTTATGCTAAATGGAAGATCTTCCTGGTTTGCATCTGCTCAGGAAATTAAGACAGCTTCTGATATACATGAGCTTCCAAACTAACTGGCAAGTCAGGATAAAAACAATTTGGTACATGGAATACGGATGTATTGTTAAAACATGGAAAACTTGTGTTAAAATGCTTAATTAAACAAACCTCTTAAATGACATTTGGTGTAGTTTGTCTTGCTTGTTGTAGTCTGTTCAAATATGTTACTGTGGTCACAACTGAAGTGGACTCTGGAAATCTATGCTTTAGCAGCAAAATGTATGAATTGCAACTTTTAATAAATAAAATGGGAATACTGTTTGAACAAGCTTTATTTTTCTCATTCTATTAGCTGCTGCCAGATCTCCTTGTGACTGTTCTGGATGTGCATATTGTTTGCTGTAAGGATCGTGTCCTTTGAAGATCTCCTTTTAGCTATGTTACACACCAACTTTTCCCAGTCTCTTGGATTGATTTGCCTTAAGCAAAAACCCTTCCTAAAAATTTCTGTACCCTTCCTCTCCTCCAATAAAGTCTGCTGCCCATGCCTCCTCCCCCCACTCCCAAGAAAAAGGAAACAACTGAAACTGATTATACCATAGAGCTCCACAAATGCTGCTCCCTTGACAGCAGTGTTAATTCTCTTTACATACATTTTTGTTTTGCATTCAGAATTGTTTCTATAATCATATGACCTTTTAATGGTGCTGAAGACTAGCTACTTTGCAAGGAAGTTGGTGATAAAACTAAAGCTTAGTTAACTATCTCTAACAGTGGGTAGTGTGTAACTGGTGACAAATAAAATACATTCCAGACTAGTTTAAGAGAGATCTGTGGGGTTTTTCTGATCTCCTCTTTCCCTGCCCCATGTGATTGCTGTGGTTTACAGTAGGAAGCCACTAGTTTCTGCAGTCACAGATGGAAAGGGAGGTGTATTCAGTGGTAAGTGATGTAAAGACATCTGAGTAAGAATAAGAAAGTGAACTCTCTTAGGGGGGAAGGAGTTAGCTACATATTTTACAAATCTTTCATCATCTGTGACTTAAATGGCACTCCTGAAAGCAGTATGTTGCACATTAATGCAGCTTAGGAGAGTTGCATTTATGAATATGACTAAAAACATCTAGACCTGTTTTTGTCTTTTATATGATTTTCATAGTTGCACATCAGACTGAGAAGGGTACTGCCTTGGACTGACCTGGCTGGCTTGACTACAGTATTGTGCCATGCCTGGTTTTAAGGACAGATATGGGAAATTGCAGATTGGAGTGGCAGAACAGTTGTAAGATCATCTTTACTTAACCAGAAGAAAATGTGGAAAATGGGTTTCATTATCTTAAATGTATTTAGGTACACAGAAAAATATTCTTTTGGTGGACAGTTTTACTTGTGCTTTTCTGTGTTGTTTAAGGTGGAATGGTGGCATAGCTGACTCAAACGCCGTATTATGAGGAAAGTTTGCAGATATGAAAGGATCTGTCCTAAGATATTCCAAACATCCATAAAAGAAGTCTTGTGATGGGATATATAACATTGAGGGGTAGGATAGGGTGTATGGAATCTAGTGTCCTTGCTTCCTAGAGTTGAATGATTGCTCTTCATTAGTGATAAGTCATACGGTATGTCAGTCTATCTGACCAAGCAGTACACTATTTCTACATGTCCCTTTCAGAAAAATTCACTAAAATGAGGAATTTTTGAGAACTTTCTGGGTCCTGCTAGTACCCATTAACCTGTTAGTTACCTGCAGTAAACATTTGGTTAGCTAGTATGGTTGAAATTCTCTATTTAAAAATACACTAATAAAATATAATCCTAGTACTAATAAACAGGAGTAGCTCTCAGTTATAACAGCCTTTGGGTTGATGCTTAAGCTCTCTTCATAATTTTTTGTTAGCAAATACTAGTACAGCAGGATTGGGATTGGAGTCCTGAGTTTAGGCCATGATAATTAAGAGCACCAGCTGCAGAAGCTATCAAGTCTCTGAAATGGCATGAGGCAGAAACTTGTAAATCCACATTTTTCAGGTTTAAAAGGTAACCAGTTCAGAATATTTATTGCTAGATTTAACTCAAACTACAATGTATTTTAAAACTATGCCAACATGTTGTCTTTTGCTGATTGGAGTGAGGAGGATGCAGAAAGAGCTTAGTGTCTCCTCTGTAAAGTATTTAATGTACAAACTATGAATTTACAGAAGGCCTTGGCAAACAAAAGTGCAGTGCTTGTCACAAAATGAGATGCTTAGAAAATAGAGGCCTGGAAGGTGCCTTCCTGTATCCTTCACCTTGTGTCCTCCCCCTACTTTTCCTGTTGTGAATCCTAGTGGCCTTGCCTTAAGCTTTGACTAACACAGTGCTATTAAGATGTGGAAGCTCAGAGGTTTACACTGATTTGCTCTTGCTCCCTACTTCAGCCCAGAACCATGCAGTTTACCTGTCTTTCAATTGTCTGCTGTTTTTCTTAGGTAGAATGGATTTGGTTCTGCAGTAGACGAGTTAGGGTATGTGAAATACTGTTTCTTGCCATCTTTTCTATGTGTTGCAGGCCCTGTGTGGATCCTGGTCACTCCAGCAAATATGAAGAAGAGTCTTTCAGATGTGTATAGACAGATGTTATAAAGCCTCATGGTTTTTTCCTTATTCTGGAATTGCGTAGTTCTTAAAAGAAGTTAAATGAGTTAGTGCAACGTTCTTGCTCCTGGATGAAGTAGTGAATCCTGTCATGCTTATCCAGCTGTCCAAGAATGTCAAGATTTTAAGATGTGCAGAGCTACAGTGTATTTTCACCTCCACTCTTCCCCCTCTTCCAAGAAAGAATGTTTTTGAGATGGGAAAAAAATGCTACCAAAAAAAGCCAAATCTATGTTTTTCAGCTTAAATAAGGCTTATGATTATCTCTGCTGTAATAATAGGTAGTTTAGGTTTCTTGGAGCAAATCATACCGTTCTGGAAAACCTATGTGATTATTACAGAGTACTTCAATGGGCAGTCTCTGATACAGTTGGGAACTCTTTAATTTGGGTAACTTGCAGAGACTGAAATGTCATCCTCAGTCCTGGGTCCTGCTAGTACAGGATCAGCTTGCAGTGTATGAGAACAAGGGCTGCCAAGTTCTGTTTTAGAGGAAACGTGTTCAAAATCATTCAGGTTTATTCACGTGTGCATGCCCTTAGAATCAGAAGTATTGATTAGTCTCATCAATAACACCCAAGGCAGTCATATCTACATGCTTCTGGCTGTATGGTTTTCCAGAACACCATTATGAGTCAACATCAAAAGGAAATCTATTTCTTGCTTTGCTTTTTAAAGTTTTGTTAACTGAACCTTATTTCTCTGTACCTTGTGGATTCCCGAAGTATCTGGTAGTCATCACAGCCATCTACAGAACTCAGAATATTCTAAAACTAGTAAGCAACTGCACCAACATGACAAATCTGTTTGCTTACACAGCATGATAGAACAGGAGGGATTTCTGTACCATCTTGAACACAACCTGCCAGGCATTAGGACAGCAATGTGCTTTGTTCACAGCAGGGGACAGAAGGGATTTGGAGGGAAGTGAGGCCTGCATTGCCTTGTGATGCTTGTGTTGTCATTCTCACGTGAGAAAGAATAAGTGGTTTTTAGTCATCTCTCCTGTCTCAAACCCTCTAGAAGTGTTATTTTTGTTAGTTTTCTCCATTTCTGCAAGTGGGACACTCATGGAAATCCTACATGTACGTTTCCATATAGGCTTGGGGGCTCTGGAACAAAATATTCAGTCTTTGAGATCATGTCAATCTTCTACTTTTAATGGAATCTTAGTTATTCATGTGGGAAAGGTACAGATGAAGAGGATCTGCAGGATTCAGGGGGCCTATTTCCTTAGCCAAAAAGAACAATCATATTTTGTGCTTCCTCCAGAGGTGGGTTTTTTTCCCATTTGTCAAAAGAATAAAGACTGTCTCCTGCCCAAAGGTTATTTAAATTGATGCCCTAGTGTTTGAGATGAGAGCATGTAATGCAACTAATTCCTGTCAGTTACTGGTGTGTGTCCCACGAAGCACAGCCCTCTTGCTGCTGCCTTGAGAAGCAGTCAGTGTCTGCTGTTACCAAATTGTGTGCCTTGGGTGGAAGCCGTCAGGAATAGAGGCTGCCTTTTGGCAGATGCACTCACAGTGCTTTGGCATAGGAGCTAGAGGTGGTAGCAGCAGGAGATGTTGGTGCCTTATTCTTCAGCTTGGGGGAGCCTGGGTTGCTGACAAAGTGACAGAAACATGTCTGATTGCCAGCTATGGTGAGGCAGCACCCTTATGTGAAACCACCTCCTGTAATAAAGTGAGGTTTGCGATCCTGTCTAGTTAAGACATCTACTCATGTCTAGTGGTGGCAAAATGCTATATTATTTGTAAGATGTAAAGAAAACAGTTCTTCCTAGGAAAATACTGCCTCAGAAATGCCACTTTTTAGGGTGTAGACCTCTTCATCGGCAGTAAAAACAAATAACAACTTGCTTGCTGAACTGTGACCTGTTTTGGAGTGACAGTCTTGCAGCTTGCTGAATCGACAGCTGGGCTTGCCACTGTGCTGCCTGGAGCTGAGAGCGAGCTTCACAAAGGCTTTGGAAGAATACATTTGTTTTTGTTCACTGTTGTTATTTCTCAGCAGGTTTTCAGTTGCTGCTCCCCCACTTTTAGTAGCCCTGAAGCTTCCCAGCCCGCTACTGTTTCAAGTTAGTTTCTTGTGTGCCTTCTTAAATATCCTTAATGGCAGCTGGAAGACTCAAATAATATTTGAGAAACTAAGAAAATCAATGCTAAGTTATTTGATAAAGCTTTTGGAGCTCTCTGGTTTAGCAAAGTGATTTAAATGTAAATTTTTTTCCAGTCTCAATCAAGTAATTAACCTCTAGTTAGGTAGAAGAACCTATGGGTTTGTTTTTTTATGTAAAGAGGGAAGGATGTAAATGGTTTGGTCAGACCTTCTTTCTGGTAATAATTCAATATTCTGCAGATGAGTTATGTGAGTTGACATGAATCTGGCTAAAAAGGAAAATTATCCATCTTTTCCAGATGAGGTAGTGCCAATTGTGAGGATTAAATGTTCGTGCAAAAACTATATTATCTCTGAGCTAAATTTTGCTAAACATGCTGTGACATATTTGGCTGGCATAAACTGTATGTCAGTGTTTGTGACAATGGGGGTTTAAACTAGTTCATTTCAAATCCTAGCAAGCAGCAGCTGAAACACTGCTGAATGACCTTTGACATAGGGACCCATGAATGCCCCAAGTATGATTTCACTTTCACCACGTTCTTTGTGAATCTGAATGCTTGTCAAATCAGATGTGTGTTTA
This sequence comes from Aegithalos caudatus, assembly GCA_013389925.1. Lineage (NCBI taxonomy): Eukaryota > Metazoa > Chordata > Aves > Passeriformes > Aegithalidae > Aegithalos > Aegithalos caudatus. Next base: position 114,076 of record WEIU01003908.1, read on the forward strand.
GACCTTTTCACTGAATATGCTTGGAGGGAAAGAACAAAGCCTGGGGTCAACTTGGCATAATCCCTGCGTTTATCTTTATTCTATTATAGTGGCTGGTGGGGGATGGAGTTACTATTCTCTGTGAGGTGAAAGTGTGAGTAGAGTGTAGGTAGGCTATCCGTCTTTTCTTCCAGACTTTCCCAGCAGCCTAACTGGTCTCCCATGATTTACTTGTGTTAGTGTATGGCTGACTAGGCAGATTGCTGGGTGATCCATGTGCTTTGCTAGTTTTTCTACCCATCACTATTCTACAGCTGCTACACCTACCCACTGGTGTAAACAAGCACCTATAGCTTGTCCTGAGTAGCACATGCAGGAGTGGCTCTGTGCTATGAAGTGCTTTGTTCTCCCCAGTGGACACGGGAGAGGAAGTAACATGGATTTTCACATTACTACTTTTGCTTCAGTGCAAATATATATATATATATATATATATATATATTTAAGAGATAAACAGCTTCATATGGTACATACGTATTTTTTGCTTTTACAGGCTATTACTTGAGTCACACTCAAGTAAAGAGTGACTAAGTCTGTTATTACCCATTCAAATTGGGAAAGCCTTTGTTTCTAAGGGAAGAACCGTGGAGTTCTACAAAATGATTGTTATAGACTTTTTGCAGTATTTTTAGATTTTACTCCTCTGGTAGATTCACTTCACAATACAGGATTGTTTCTGTGTGGAGCTGGAGTGGTCTGAATCTGTAAACGAGCTATTGTGCGGTAAAGTACAAGTGGGTGGAGGAACTATATGACAAAAGGCCTAGTTACCTTTACAGTTTGTTCGCTGTACCTCATACACTTTGTTTCAGAAGAAAAGCACTATTCAACGACTGGAGGATAAGGAGGCAGCCTTTCACACGAGGCTTATGGGAAATTTCTCTCTGACTTGGGGGTTTTCAGCTTGTGTATCCTGCACCTTCTGAGGCTTTCCCTGAAACAACTTCATGTATCTCTGAACCCTATGCACCTCATGGGGTGAGCGCTTCTAAGTCTGATGCTTTGTCCAGTGTTTTCCACCTTAACGTGTGCACTTGTTGGAGTTTTCTTCCTGTTGCATTTTTAATTAAAATTTGAAAAAATTATTTTTAAGGAGAGAGTGTGTTCCCTTGTGTTTTAAAGGTTTCCAAACTAGGAAAGAACTCACCCTCATTGACTTGAAAGATTTAAAGCACATTACATATCAAGGAGATCAGTCTTTTTTTAATATATATATAACTAAAGCTGTCAAGAGTAATTGTGAAATCATGAGTGTACTTCTTTAGTTTTTAAACTGAACATTGAAGCTCGATGTCCTCAGCAGTTCTCTTCAACTACTTCCATGTTTTTTCATTGTTTACTTTCTCTTTTCATAGCGTAGAGGATAAGTACTTAGAAACCTGTTTATTCTGCTTGAAAACAAATATGCTTCACTCAGCACCCAATTTTCAGATTTAAAACAGTTTTGCACAAAAAATTGCTCTTGAGGTGGATGTTTTGGGCATTTGGATTTTTTTTTAAAGGAGAATTGTGTTATTTCAGTCTGTCTTGGAAGAGAGGAGAACAAGTGCTCTGGGGAGAGCAGGACTCTGCTTCTCTTGCCTGACCCAGGCAAGCAGGGGATTGCTGAAGACAAGCAGTTGCCTCACACTCTCTGGACATGAACACCCAGAGCTGGCTCCTGCTTTTCTCCCAGAAGCACTGGAAGGTCTACTCAGCCCCACAGGTCATGACCATGCACATGACTTGGAACTAAAAGACTTTAGCCCAGTAGAATAATTCTACAAAGTAGTGGAAGCCTGGACCTAGATCTGTGTTACCTGTCTCAGTTATGGAGGCAGTAACCACTGCAGAAAAGGTGGAAGGGGTATTTCATCATGTCTTGCTGCTTTAAGGAGTATGTTCAGTGCCTTTGTTTGACACTACAAGCATAATTTTGCTCAGAAATCTCAGGCTGAGCAGCATGTGTGCTTTTTTGCTTGAATGCTGCCCTGTGTACCCTCTCGCTATCACAACCTGCCTTGGTTTTGATGTTGCACTTACATACCTGAGTGTCACTAGCCTGCATTTAGGAGCCTACAAATCTGCCTGTAGTGTTCTTTATGGCATGCTTAGTTCAATTGTAGAATATTAATGACAGCAAGAACTTGCATCTTGAAACCCCTTACTGGTGCATGCTGTAAACTAGTAAGTTAGAAAATATGTCACAATGCTTACTGTTTCTCAGTATAAGACAACTGAACAGTTCCACCATGGGTGAGTGAAACTGATATGTATTTTTCAGAGCTTTTTATGAGCTCTCATCTACTAATCTTGGGTACTTGTAAATAACACCAGAAAATTCTGTGCTTGTATTAATGAGAATGCAAAGACAAGAGTCAAATGTTCACTTTTGCAGTTTCAAGTTTTTTAATTGGTAAATCAAACCTTCTGTTCTTAAAATGCTGCTTATACTTTACATAAAAACAGCTTTTCTTTTATTTCTGCCTCCCTCCTCTTCTGTCAGGCTATGAAACTACATGCTGTGGAACAGTTTCTATTTTCTTTATGTTCTCTGTTTCCAGACTGTTTCAAACTTGAAATGTTAAGGGAGGTTTTCTAGTAACTAATGCTCCCACAGCTTCTCCATTGGTTTCCAAGCCTGGTATGTTCTCTTAGGGTTCTTTTGGGTCTAGTGTTGTGAGGGTGGGATTTGGAGAAGCATCTCTACCAGCTGTGTAGTGAAAAGGCTGAACTGGAGAAGCAGTGCTGGAGGAAACAAACCCGCTGTTTTGTATCTAGTTGTGGAGCTGATCTGATTTCACAGTTGATCTCAAATGCAGTCTAGTTCAAGGAGACAGCTATGTACTTCAGTAATACCAACAGCTGACAATTCAGGAATGTAAACTTGTAGGATTTTACATTTCTCTTACTATCCCAAGTGCAAGTGCCTGCAGGAATAAATAACTCTAATGTGCCTTAAAGGCTAATTTGTATAGTTGAGACCATAAAGGCACAGACAGAAGTGCATTCAAAGCCACAGTTCCTGGCAGAATAGCTGACCAGAAGCCTGCCATGTGAGGGTCCTTTAGCTCATCTGCCCCCTCAACTTGCTGCTGCAGTCTTCTTGCTGATTTGGGAAGTCTTCCTTCTGAGGCCTGGAGCCCACTGGCATAAAGCATTCCTTCAAACTGGACTGAAATCTATGTTCTACCTTTCTGGTCTAGTTTTGAACTCTTAAACAATGTAACGTGTTGAACATGTGAATGGTCTCTCAAAATGGAAACTGGTGGGTTTGTCTCCAGATTTTTCTCTGTCTGGGAACAGTTAAGTCCTCTTGAATGTCTGGCTACTGACAGCCCCAGAGCTTTTGTTTTTGCTTTGAACTTTAGCTAACTACTGTCATTTGGTTATGTTTTAGAATGCTTTGTTCCAAGAGGAAAATTAAAAGTTACCTCATCTGTTCAATTAAAAATTACTCTGATCCTATTTAAGTAGCAACTTAAGCAACTTAAAGACTGAAACAAGCCAACAGCACCACACTGCAAGTACTGTGGAATTGCCAGGATTTTTATTTGTTGTTGCTGTGATTTATTTCTTGAAGCCAGTCCTGTCCTAGTAGCTAAGAGAGGATGCAAGACAATCAAAATAATTATGAATTTAGGTCTTCAGGCAAAATAACAGGCTGCTACTTGGGATTACTTGACAAAGTATTAGATAAAGGGAATAATATCCTCTCAGGCAAAGGTTTAGGGAAAATGTTAGGTCTGGTGGTCATGTTGAAAAAGTAAAAGTGATGAAAGAACAGCTTTTGTCAGACTTCAAGACAGCAGAATCACTGTTATGTTATTTACAGCAGTATTTTGCTCAGGTCTTTGTGTAACTGCTGCTTGAATCTATGCTTTAATATCTTGATCTCTTGACTGAAAATCATTCCTTGTGAAGGAGGCAGGCAAGCCCCAAGGAGAAAAAGAACGAATGAATTGTAGATAGAGGTTTCACTGACACTACCCTGGAAAATCCTGTTCACCAGGAAAGCCCGTGTAGATGAACACCCAGTAGGACAATTGTTGGCACCTCAAGGGTTAAGAATGTAGTCTGCTTTAGCTGCTTTCACTCTTCTGTCCTTTCCTCTGACTGTGATACTGAGGGACTGAGAGAGAGAGGGATGTTAGCCTGCATAATTGTCAAGCAAGTGGTCCCCGTGTTATTCTATGGGCAACCAATTGATGCAATCTGTGGCTCTGTCAACAAGTGGATCTGTTATCTCACAATTGGGAGAGATTAAGAACAAGTGGTCAATTTACAGCAATTCAGGGAAGTGCTGCTTTGTTGTCTTATTGCAGTGTCTGAGCTTGCCCTAACTCAAGTTCTAGTTTCTGTGTTGTAGGAGCTTTCTGGAGTGGGATTTTTTGTTGTTGTTGTTGTTGTTGTTTGGCATTTTGCTTAGTTTAGAATACATTATTTTCTTTCACTCGACCTTTTTATCTATTTAATTTTCTAGTTTTTAAGTCTAGTGCTCTTTATGTACGCGTGGCAACAGGGAAAAATGTGACACAACAGTAATGAAGAGATACATCCATGTCAGCCCTTCCCTACTCACACAGTTCATGAATGAGAGATGTTTTCCCTGAGCAGTTGTGTGCTGGAAGTCATTCAGATGTGTTGCTATTTTTAAAGACAACTTTCGTAGGGCAGAATCTCTCCCTCCTTATATCTAGAGACTGTTTTCTTTTCATGCAGACTGAAACTTGCATGGAACATATTCCAGGAATTCAGCTTGTTCTGCTAGCAGGCTTTCTTAGTGACTTCTCTTTTCCCCATGTCCTTTTTCAGAAAAGGTTTTTTAAAGGATTGTTATCCCATGGTTGCTTACAGCATATGTACGTTTGGCCTAACAGCATGGCTATGTACTTTGGCTGTAAAAATTCTAAGGTTGGCTCACAGTCTTGGGCACCTAAATTTAGATGCCAGGGTGTGAGCTCATTGCCTGTGCTCCCATTATAGTCTGCAGAGACCTAGCCAGTAGACCTGAAGAACAGTTCAGCTGACTGAACATAGGTATCTGCTTTAGGATGAATAGAATATACCATTGATTATAGTGGGAACTTAAGCAGCTAGTTGATGCAAAAATGTCTCAATCTAGGTTTTTACTTTCTGTGAGCTGTGTCTCACCTTAATGCTGTTTTTCCCTCTACCAGTCAAAAAACTGTTTTATGCTCTTTCACTGTTAAAACTCCCTTAGTGAGTTCTCTCCTATATTATTTTCTTTTGAAAATAATAATAGTGGTTGAAATTCCTGAGTGCCAGAAGCTACATCTTGAAGATGTTGCCTGTCTAGAGCTTTCTCTAACAATCTAATCTTCAATTCTCTGGGTCTCATAGACTGGTATCTTAGTTCAGCTGGGAAACAGGCTACCTGCCATCCCCCTGCCTCAAGTACCTTCCTCCAGAACATCTTGGTCTCCACCCATCAGACTCAAGTCAGGTTTCTTGTGTCTCCTACTGGGAAAGGAATGAGCTTTCAATCTATATGCTATCTCAAAGTATTGTGAGCAAACAGCAATGAGGCGTGCTGCTTTTTCTCGTTCAGTTGCATGTGCTGTCATAGATGGCTACAACTAGCTTTTGACCTAGGCTGTTAATTTCTGTTGATTACTTAAATAGTGCTTCTGTACTGAAATGGTGATCATAAGTGAGACTGAGGCATTGGAGTGGGGAGGTTTAATAATGGGAAAAGCTGGTTTGAAGCTTTGAATTGAGATGTATCTGTGAAAAACTGATTTTTTTTTTTTTTTTAATAGCAGTGAAGTTTTCAGAGCCTTGAGTTCAATGTGATATTAGAGTAATTGCTGGTTGTTTCAGATTAAGTCAATTGTGTAGCTGAGCAACTCAGACAGAAATGTCTTTTTTTACTCCCTTCTTCTTCCTGCATAGCAGTAGTTGCTTTCTTGAAGGTTCCTTCGTAGCCAGAGTGCACATCTTGGATTTTGCTATGTCCTCAATATTCAGAGTGCTCACTAACCACACTGCATTCAGTTTAAAGAGTGAAGTGGCTGCAGGGGGGCAGCACAGACAAGAACTGAAGAATGAATGGTGCTTAAACAAATAGATACTTTTAGTTAAATCTCCCACACTGTATGAAGTTATAGCTGAAATTGCTTCATCTTTTAGTGTTCATGCTGTACAGTTCTGTTTTACAGTCCTTTTGACTTCATTTATGGGAATGAATAGATTTATGTTAGAACAGGAATAGGTTTGCACCGTTGTAATAAACTAGGGGACTGGCAGAAGGCAGAGTAGGCATCCTGTAGGAATTCAGCCTGTAATTGGGTATTTTAAAATCTCAGATTCTGAGGTAAAGTGATAGGACTGTTTGAACCATCCCTACAGGTGTAGATTTCTTAGGAGGAGATTGAGAGTGTTGGTATCTCAAACTTCATGCTGACTTTTTTTCCTCAGTATCTTGTTTTGCAGATACAAATACAGGTGGCCTGACAAGTATCTGTTCTTCACATTTCTTCTCTCCTGTAACTGTATCAATGTAGTATCCATCTGCTTTGAAACATCAGTTTGTATCTGGGGTTTTTTTGTGTCATGGCTTTTACTTGAGAGTTAAAAAATTCCTATTAAAAATTACAGAGAAGATAAGTCTATATGCATAGCTGTATTAAAAGTTTTGCATTGATTTTTTCCAAATTTCCATTGAAAATAACTAATTTAATTTCATGGACTAAGCAATGTATTAATCTATTTCTGTAGAAATCAAAATCTCTTGAAATTATAAAAGAAGCTCTATTAAATGTCACCACATTCCTTCAATGATCTGGAAATGTGATATTTAAGTGAAAATGTTCTATACAGTGTTGTCTTCTGATCCTTTCATATTAGTGTTAATTTAAAGAAGTCTTTAAGAAATACTTGTAAAAAATCCCAAAAACATATTAAAACAACATATTTTTAGCTGTTCCAAATACGCTTTTGAAGAATTCAAATCCATGTGTTTGATAGTGAAACTTATAAAAAGTAATATGAAAGAAACTGGTGATCTGAAAATAATTTGTCCTATATGTAGCAGTAAGTGAGATTATCTACTCAGAAGGAATATTCACTCACTAACTTTTCATATTGACCTTTTGGGGATTTCAATCTTGAATAGCTTCAGCTAGAATGTAATTACAGAAGACACTAGAAAGTCTTTCAGACTGTAGTTGCTCACTGCTGCTAATGTATGCATATCTTTGAAAGGATGATCCTGGAAGGTTCTGGTGGCCAGCTGATTGTGGGCTTCCAGGACTCTGAAATGGCTCCTTGTTAACCCAACCAAAACTACCACCACCACAAACAAAAACCCCCAAAACACCAAACTTACATTAAAATTTTAGCAAAACTGTTATTGCTGAGAATAAAGAAGCCTACTTTGGGTTTACCTGGAGAAATAGTAGGAAATGTCGTGGTAAGTCTCATAGCTCAGTGAAAGCTGAAGTTGGATCATTCTAACAGGTAAAGGTAGATGTCAATTGCTTCTCAGCAGTTACTTCTAGCATAGCTTCTTCTAAGTGTCAGATCTGAAAGACAGTTAAATTTGGGGAATTTACCAAACATTAGTTTGTGGTGACCGTAAATGAATTTTTTTTTTTAATTGACTTAATAAGCCTTTTTAAGTAGTAGTTTCTGGGTTAACCAAGAATCATGGACTTCTTGAGCTGGAGGCTGAAACTTGTGTCCTGTGCTACTCAAGGTGGTAGACTAGATAATTTTGCTAGTATCTGTTTTTAACTCGGGGATGGGGGAAACACACAATTCTTTGCACATTTGGAAATTGATTACAGTCTAAATACAAGATTTCCATATTTGTGTTCTGAGAAATGTTCCTAAATGCTGATTGCTTAAGAAAAGTTGGGAAAAACTTCTTCAGATGCAGTTTGGTTAAAATGCATGCAATGCATCTCTGAGATGGGAGAATATATGCAGCCTTTTTCGTAGATACTCTTTTCTGTGATAATTTGACTGCATGCCTTCTGTACTTCATTTAAAATGGGTATACCTGCATCCCTCTCTCATGGCAAAAGTACATTGCAGTGAAAGGGTTGGTGGGCAGCACTGGTGTCTGTGAGAGCTTTCCACAGATAGTGGAGCTCTTAGGGGTTATTTGTCCCAACAGGTAAATTGTGAAGTTAATTAATAGCTAGTTCTTGCACCACCTCCACTATTGAGTTTTGCATGTCCTCTAAACAATTGAAGATGTATATTCTTGGGGTTATAACACAAGAACAGCAGGTAAAACTTACTCTCAGATAGAACAGTAGGTTATTTGCATTACTTATATGTTCAAATATCAGACTTGAGTTTTTGAATGATGCAGCAGGCCATATTTTGTCTGGAGGCTGGGTGATGCTACTTCTCTTTATTGGTCACCTTTGCAGCAGCTGCCCATAATGAACTGGACATGCTATTGGTCTACACCTGATATCCCAAATTTCTTTCAACTAGATTGTTGTATAGGGAAGAAATATAGTTGCACTCTACAATGTATTGGCTGCTGTTGGTTTCTAAAAGCTCAGCAAGGAGTGAGTGTACTGTTAACATCCTTCTGTTACAAGATGTATTTTATTGTTTACCCCTCAAGGTGTTTAAGCATTTTTTTAAGTCAGCTTTAAACATGGGATGCTGTTGACTGGGGTGGAAGGGGAAAGCATGCATTACTGATACTGTCAATGATCCTTTCTGCTGTTTATGGAATGGAATAACTGACAAAGGTGACTGTTTTGATCCTTGCTCATGTGCTGATGCATCTTAAGTCTTTGGCATTACCATTGGAAAGGCTTTGATTGCATTTTTTATAGCACTATGCATATCTAGTAATTTTGATTTATCTTCCAGAAGGGAAGAAAAGTAGTTGTGTTTCAAATAGATCAGTAAGGAGAAAAAGGAACTATGCTGGTCATCAGCATAACTTCAACTCTAATTGCCAGCTGTTTTGCAAAGCGATGATGATGATGTGGAATAGTCATCTTTTTCCCATTCTTCTCTTGGATGCATTCTTCTGTAGGTTCTTGCTAGTGCAGTTGTAAGCTAGTAAATAATAGTTGTATCCTACAGTGCTGTAATTGTAATGTTTGCTTTTTCTGTGAAGTGGTTTTCTGCTAAATGTGTGTGCTCTTTGATTATCTACCCAGTGCTTCAGCATATCTAGGGTGCCTGGCCTTCTGGAAGCACAGCCCAACGTGACCCTTAATTGCACAGCTGGCAAGGGACATGGTGTTGGTCAGGATAAGTTTGGAAATGCTGGCAGCTGTCTCCTGTCTGCTTTCTGTTTTGGGCAGGAGTTCTCTGGAGGACTGTGCTTGGTAAACTCCAGGAGATTGCACCCCATGGGTCAACCAGCTTTACTGGATAGGGATAGGAACAAGAACTATTTCATAACTACTTAATAGCATCCTCCTGTAAATTAAACAACAAAGGGTTTTTTGGGTGGAAGAATTACCTGGGTAGCAATATCCATATGCAGTGAGTTTTGTTCAGTGTTGAATGTAGCTCTTTGCAGAAGATAGTGAAAAGTTACAATGTCAATCAACCTCTACAAATTACTTTGCTGCAAACAGCATTGCAAGCAACAATGTAACTATGGTTCACAAAATCTGGTTCTTCCCTAAAGTCTTGAACGGAGAAGATTTACTTCATCTAGTCTAGTGCAAGTAACATGCATCATAGACTTTCCACAGCTGCATCTTGCTCAAGTTGGAATCTCTATGGGAACTCTATGCTACTTTAATGTTCTAATTTTTCTAGTTTTGGCAAAGTGGTGTTCTTAGCTAAAAAATTATTCTTTCAACTGTATAAACCAAAAATATCTTCAGATTCTGGGTATTGTAGGGATTTTAATGTATTTGTTCTGTTCCAAGTGTAAGGACATATGTGGCAGGAAATTGTTTGAGGCTTTGTAAGTTGGTTAGAGTTATTTCTTCTTTTAAGGATGTGATTGTTCTGGTGTATTCTTGGTGTAGTAGTGTGTATAGTTGAACTGAATCAGGGCCAACAGTCTCTGTTGGTATAATTACAGCACTGAGATGTTGATCATGTGTAGGGGCAAAAATCCATGATATATGCTAGAGGAACTCCAAGTTTAGAAGAGGCTGCATCTGTTTCATCCTAAATGTTCTTCTGAGTCAAGCTACTAGTTCTTTGTGTCTTTTTTTTTTTTTTTTTTTTTTTTTTTTTTTTTTTTTTTTTTTTTTTTCCTAGTTTTTGCATTCCTGATATGCTTTTTTCATGGTTTTTTGTTTATATTGCAAAGGTGGTAAAAGATGGATGCTTTTTGGGTTTGGGGTCCAGGTGGACCTTTCTGCTTGTTGACCTGTGTGAAGTTTTTTCCTTTCTTTCCCCTTCTTAAACCCTCTTTGCTCCAGTCCCCAACCTAACTGCTGGGGTATTTAAGTTTATCTCTGCAGTGTTCTGAACCCAGTTTCTGGTGAAATAGGAACAAAGCTTCTGCTGACTCTACAAATGTAGAAGATCTGTGTAAATTGCTAAATGTGATGAATATAACAATTACACAAACATGAAACTCAGCTTTGGTTTTCTTTTAGGATGGTGCTCTGAAGATGAACTTGTTATTTTTTGCTAAGGTCAGTAATGACCTAGAACAGTCCTGTAATGATCATGTAGAGATGGGTAGTATTTGTGTGTGGAGGACTGGGGACAGGGATATCTGTATTAAGTATTTTTTAAAAATTCTTTTTTGTAATGGGAATTTCTTTCAGCTAACTGAGTACTATCTCATTAGTTTGAAGAGGTCAGAAAAATATTTCTTTTAATGCAAGAAGCAAACCTGATGCTTACGACTTCAACATTTCAGTAGTTTGGGGTTTTTTTGCTGCCAAGTAACAGCAGCAAGTTCCTCTTGCTGTGCCATCAAGATAAAAGTTTAAATAACAGTCTTGGTAGCTGGAAAGCATCTCTTGTCTTGTGACCGAATTAACTGCTAACAACATTATCGTACCTGCCAGTGGTTTCCTTTGAGGTATATCAACCAACTTTTGGTAAAGAAACATTCCTGCCATGATGTCTGCTGGAATCTGGACAGCTGATCACCGTTTTCCAGTGGTTGTTTTGAACCACCAAAACAGCACTTTATGATAATGGACCATTTCTAACCTATATGGTTTGCACTTAATTTAGTAGAGTTAAGTCAAGTGAAGCAAGTGAATAGTCCAGCAGTTTTTTAGGTAGGTTCAAAGAGATTTTAGGTAGGTTTGAAGAAGTTAAGGAATAACTTCTGAAAGGGACTCATAAAGATTTTCTTTTAAATGCTTAGCAATGTTTTTGATACCATGAACTGTAACAGATTTTCAGTGTAGAATGCAGGCAGCTATCAGGCATAGTTTGGAAAGCTACAGTTTAAGAGGAAAGAAAAAAGAGACAGAAGTCTTATTTGCAGGAGGCTTTCCATTCCTAAAACAGCTAGCACTACCATAGATCCAGCCCTCCATGTAACCAGCATGAGAAGCATGGAAGAAATGTAGTTTTTGTTCCAGTGTATAGGAGTTTGGGAAAAGTCCCATAAAGAGTATTTCTATAGCTTTGCGCTCTAAAACCAATCAAAACCCAATCCTCTCCTCCCTTTCCCCACAGTTTTAAATGTGTCTGGAATAGATGAAACAAACCACAAAGCAAACTACTGCAAAGATGTCTGACAATCTGTTTTGCAACTCATTTCAAAATAAGATGTGTGGCATTTAGCTGGTTGTAAGAAGCTCTTCAGAGTCCATTATTTTGAGGTTTCAGAATCTAGATAATCACATTTAGAAAGAAATTTCACTGGTATTAATTTTAGTGTTTCTGATTCCAGGTTCCATGTGCTATTGTTTCATTAATAATTAGCACAACCAATAAAATATCAGCTGTGGCTAGAGGCGTTATTAACAGCTTAGCTTCCATTGTTCTCATGAAGGTGAGAAGTGAATGAAGAGCTCAACTTCTGTTTTAAAGATGAGAACACAACTTTGCTGCTGTATTTTTACCTATCTAAAACTGAAAGTTGTTACATTAGCACCTGTTTGGGGATTGTCAAGCAGCTTGCTGTTGAATTCTGTTTAAAATGACCAGATTTCTTGAAATGTTGCAATACACTCCTATGTTATTTAACTGCATAAAGATGTTCTGCTGCCTTCATCGCTTCTTTCCAGCCTAATCACGAGCTGAGACAGGCTATGTCAGTAATTGTCTTCTATGATGCTGTGCCACGAATAATCTCACCAGAGAGGTCTACCAGAGTTCCAACTGCAATCCTGAGAAATTAATGTGGTTATATTTTGGCACGTCTGTGCTGTTTGTATGGATGCTTGTTCAGCATTACAAGGAGCACCAAAGGACTGTTTTTTCAGACAATACTAATGTGGACATGGGTGGCCTCCTAGATGTTTTCAGCTCTTTCCAACTTGCTCCACTTTAATGAATGTTAGTGAACAGGGAGAGGAACCACAGGTAAGGGAAGGTATGTGTGCTTCAGCTGGTGAGCTCTTAACTTTTTGAGCTGCAGCAATGATACTTAAGCTTATCTTGAGTGGGCATTCCTGTGGCTGGTTCTTCTTTTGTGCTCTAAATGCTTTTAATGGTATACTTAACAATTCAGACAACTGTTCTGCACAGAAATGTGCAGAAGCCAAGTTTTGTACTTTACTGCTATTATTGAAGCTCATACTTTCCCATTAGAAATAGGGTATGCAATTCCAAGAGTAGCACATCCCAAGGCAAGAATATTTTCTACATTTAACTGCTTAATCTTGTGTCAGGTGAGGAGCATCTCTTTTGGGGCATCTCAGAGCTAACTTGCAGCAAGGTCAGGGAAGTAGACACTACAGTCTGTTGTCATTATCCAAGTAGTGCTATGTGGTCGCTTGGAATCAGGACAGAGCTGATAGAGTACATTGAAAATCCAGAATCTGTTGCTAATATGTCTCATTGCACAGCACTTCTGTTTCCTTATGCTCTGTGCCTCAAGTAGGGATGTTCTGAAGGTTTACAAAACACAAGGGTTTATGCTGTTTCTCAAGCATTAAGCTGCCACTGTATTTGGACAAAAACCTTTGAAACTCAGCACCTGTTCCAAGTGAAACCAGTTATTTTCTATTTCTCCAAGTAGATATTGAAGCAGTTATCTACAGAGTATTCTTATACTATGTGCTACCTATTGTTATGACTTCAGTCACTCTTTCTGTAAATCGTCTATGAATGAGGAAATCCACCTTGTTAATACCTCTAAATTTGATCATTCTTGTAGTGTGGCTATTCCTATGCATTTCAAGTTCTGAAACTTATTGGCCCTGGTATGAAAGTATCCACGTATTTTAGACTTTTTTCAACCATCATTAAATACACTGAGAAGTAATTTATTAGTTTTCTTCAAAGGTATCTGGCCAAGATGTGGAAAAAATTCTTATCCTGATACTGAATCATGTCTTGTAAATTACGTCTTCATTGACCTGTGTGAAACAGGATGGTTCCCATGGAAAGCTTTTAGCATGATCTCTTGCGATTGTCATTCCTGCTCTGTTGATGCAAACCTTTAATTTTCTTTGTTTTGAATAAGAAAATAGATGTCTGCTGCTATATGCAATTGATTCACTTTAAAGGAACTATTTAGAAAGGAAGAGTTTGGCTCAGTAAAAGGAACTATTTAGAAGGGAAGATTTTGGCTCAGTAAAAAGATTTAATTGTGAAGTACAGAAAACTTGTCTGTGAAGCTGTGGATGAGGGAAATGAAGTTGACGTTCCAACCATCCACCGATACCTCATCCCAAAACACTACTGCACTTCAGAGGAAGTAGGACTCCAAAGGGAAGACGGTAGTGCATTGGAAACTCATCCTGATAGCATTGCTTTCAGAGGTGTTGGCAAGGGGCATAGATGCCTTGACTGACATAGTTATGGCAGTAAAACTTCCCTGCATCACTTAGGAGTTTATATTGACAAACTGATTTTCCTCTAATACACTTGGAGATATTAAGATAAGCCAGTAAATGTTGTTAGATCTGTTCTTTTCCTGGGCAGACAGTGCAGATCATCACTTGGCTGATTGTATCAAACTGGCAAAGCCCTTCAATTACAGATGTCATGCTACAGGGTGGAATAGGATTCTTGAGGCCCCATGGAATGTGGGCTTCCTCACCCGTGAATCTGAAGGATGGTGTAGCATGGTGGCTCCAGTGGTTGTCCTACACAAGAACCGAAGGCTTAACCTCTTGTGATTTTGGAGAGCCAGGCTGTTCTCCTCAAGCCTGATTAACTATTAATTCCTTATCAATTTAAGTTCTGCTGTGTCATAGCCTTTATTTTAACAGCCATGACTCACTCTATGGGCACCAGTGTGTTGTGCTGAGTTCAAGTAATGCCTTCCCTCGGTCATGGCCGTGCTTCGGCATCGAGCTCTGGCTGTGAGCGGCATTGGGTTACTCACGAGAGGAAGGGCGTGGAGGAAATGTGATACAGCTTGACAAATGGCCTGTAACCCTTTTAGCCTGAACCTGCCAGAACATACACACATAGTCAAGGCCATATGCTGCTTAAAGATTATTTTATATACGAAAAGAGTCGAGCAGCTGGCAGATGTAGCTAATACAGGGGAGTTCATGGAGTTGAGATGTCCCAGGCCTGAAGCTTCAGGCCTCTGGGAACCAACCCAGTTGCAGGAGAGATGTGTCTTAAGGCTGTGCATTAGTCCAAGAGGAAAAACTAGTTCTAAGTTTTGTGTTTCTTTATAAAAGAAGCATAAGAAAAATGGGAAAAAAAAAAATCAGAAATTGTATCTCAAGTACAGGTGTTTTGTTTTTTTTTTTTAGGAAATAGTAGCTGACAAAAGCAGAATGAAAAGACACCCATGCAGGTGCAGGGACCCATAACATGTTTGAAGATACAATATAAAGCCTCAGTGTGAAAGAGCAACCCTTATCAAGAATTAAAAGCCTTGGAATAAGACATTTTTTACTTCTTGGCCCACCTTGGCTTTGTATTTTTCTCTTGTACACCTCATAGTTTAGTATTTGAGTACTGTCATTTGTTTTCAGCTAATAGTAAGCTAGTCTCAAGACATGCAGATTCATTTTCTTAAGTCTCTGGTAAGGAACTTCTGTCTGTGTGATGCATTGAAGAAATAATGCCAAGCATTATGACTGCATCAAAATTCAAAATTAAAGTGTTCATATAACTATCAATAAATAGGTTGTAGGCTTTATTGAAGTCTCAGTGTTCCTTTGACAGCCTAATTTGGCATCATGCTAGTCAAAGCACAACAAAGGGGGTGACTTTGTTAGGGGGTGACCAGAAAAACAATGGAAGAAGGAGCCATGTTCTGAAAAATATTTATTGTGTGCATTTTACCACCATTTCCCCTGCACTTATGCGGGCTGAAGATGTTTCTGTGTAATGATTATTTTTTTGTAAGTTCATTCCTTACTGTTCCCACTGGGCCTTCTCCTCAACTGCTTATTTGCTTCTGTCTCATACTGTGAGTGAAGAAGAAAAGTAGAAACATTTTCCAGTGTTTGGAGTGGAGTCAGCCAGGAATGGCCTTGGGTTGTCTTTCAGAGCAGGGAGATGTGCTGCAGTGAAAGGAGTGCACAGGGAAAGAGGCATGAAAGGAGCTATGGCAGACTCTGTCCTGTGGGATAAGGGATGAGGTACACTAGCTTCATCTTAATTTAATGTGAAATGTGGGGGAAGGCTGATGGGGATTGTAAGCTCTGTATTACATAAAGGTATAAGAGTCTGGAACTTAGCTTTGCGTGAAGGAAGCATTATGTAACAAAATAAAATATTAATATGAGAATTTTAGCAAAGAGACAAATTTAAGATTTAACACTTGTCATATTCAGCTATATTAAGGCCACTGGATTTGTATGATTCAAAAATCTAAGAACTGTCTGTTGTGTTCAGAGGAACCTCTCCCTGTGTGCCTTCTGTACTCCCATCTTTTCATCTTCCATTTATTTGCTTCCCCTCTATTGGGGAGAGGAATGTTAGATGACTTTTATGGATTTGAGACTGCCTTAGTGCACACAGCTTGTCAGTAACTTTTTGTAATTGTTAACTGTTGATGATGGCTTTCTCCTCCTACTGAAAATACGTTTTATGGTTGGGCAAGTTGTGGAAAAATTCACTTAAGTTTTCTAATAGTGATTTTAATGCTCCATTTGCTGGAGGGGCAACCGAAGGGGGGAAATCACTTTGGCTGTGAGTTCCATGTTGGATGTGTTTTGCTAACAAAGGTCAATGCTTACATTTTCACTTCAGAAGTGCTTGTAACTTGTCTTTGCTAGACCTCTGGAAGAAGCAGTTTGTTAGGCTTCATTGCCTATTGAATAGGAGTTTAGTGAATGGTTAAATTACTTTGCATGTGAACTATGACTCTTTTATGACCTGTTTAAAACTAATTAACACACCGTTCTTACTTGAAGCAACTTGTGAGTTTTGACTTTGAACAGCAAAAAACCAAGCTTGAGCAAGTGCTGAGCTCCTTCAGTTAGACTTCAGTCCACTTTAAAAAACTTCTCCTGAATCAGAAGTATGAAACTAACACACTTTACTTTTCTCTCTTACTGTTTGTATGTTTTATCTTTCAGCTGCAACCAGTCACAGTAAAATTCTTCCTTATATTCTACCATGGGAGGGATGGCAATAGCAGCACTTGTGGAAGTTTGACCTTTAAAGGTCCTTTCCAACCCAAATTGTTCCATGATTCTGAGTTTCAGGTCAGAAGCATATACAATGCCTGACACCATCTCTGCCAAAAAAAATCCCAAACTCCGACAACACCCACCAAAAAAAAAGCCTCCAAGAACACACACCAAAAGAAAACCAAACCCAAAACAACCCTGTCATTATACAGAACTTAGAAGACAGCAAGAGCAGAAGTATGAACGTACTTTCAATAATGCTGCTGGTTGAGGTAGGCAGTTCTTTAAGGGAGAGATTTTCATCACATATGGTGGTCTAAAGAAATGTACTTTGTAGCAAGAAGTAAATGAATTATTACCACCAAACTTGAAATCACAGTTGATAGCATTTAGTTTTGTTTGTTTTGGTCTTGTTTGGATTTTTTTTTAACTTGTATGTTGTTGTTTTGTTTCTTATACTGATCAGTTTTAAAAGTCATGTGTAACATTTCAGGAGCAGTATCAAAATACATACCTTCAGTTTCTTTATCTAAAAATGTTTTTCTTTCCTTTTAGGTAATCCTTTGCCTAAAGAATGCCTGCAAATTACTTTTAGTATCAATGGCAGGGATGTCGTGTATCTTCTTTCCCTTCTCAATGGCTGTTTGGAACATGTAATTTAAACCAGAACTGCTTCTGAGGCTTTCCCAAGCTATTTGTCTATATTAACCATTGGAGAATCAGTTCTAATCACCAGCAGAGTGTGTAAGCCTGAGTGCCCTGTGTTAGAACCTGGGATTGTGGCACATACTGCCAAGGAGAAATCTCATTTCCAGTAACTGGGTGGTGAAGAGTCTGGAGACTCTACAGCTAAAAAATAAGGAACCTGAGGGGGTGAAGTAAACACTGGGCTTTGTCTTGGTGTTCATTTTAAATATTCTGGCAAGAATTGAGTGTGAATTTGGAAAAAATTGATTTTTTTTTTCCTTCCCAAGTTTTGAGATATAATTCCAGCTTCATTAGCATCAGACACCTGGGATCACTCTTCTATTGCTTTATAACAAAAAAGCTCCACCTATCATTATACCATTATGCAACTATGTGAAATTTTATGGGCATTAGGGGATTTAAAAGCAAAGCGTGTATATAGGTGCAAGATCAAAGTGTAATTGTACTGTTAAAGAAATGCTGAAGGGGCACAGTTTGTGCTTCTTAGTCCTGAAAAGGTAAATGAAAAATTCTTGGAGTAGGGCACCAATATGTACATCTTCAGATTTAAGAGCCCTCCAGTGGCTAAGTATATTTTTCATTTATGCAGATGAAAATAGTATGAGCTAATATTGTGTTATAGAGGTGGTACTAAATACATTTGTATGATCTTTATGTTTGTTTAGGCTTTATCCTATTTAATGCCCTGTTGTACTGCAAAAGAGAAAGGTGGCAGTGGAGTTTTTGTTGTGGGCCCTTTGTGTTTGTTTTTGTTTGGCTTTAGGCTTTGGTGATAAAGAGGCAGCACTTACCAAAAGCCCATTAGATAATTGCTTCTTAAAACAGTGATTTGCATGTATTGTTTTCGTGATATTCATGCTGAATCTCTTCACTGTAAGAGCACTGCCACTGCTAGCCAAACACTGAGTTACTGCTGGGACAGTTACTTGCTGTAGCTGAAGGTATAGCATCATCCTCCCTATGCAAGCAAAAAATTACTTGGAATTTCTTGCAGTGTTCTGTTGATTCCTCTGTCTTCCAGTCTATTCTGGAAAACGGCTTTACATTTGCTTTGCTGTGGTTTTGATTGTGGGCTTGGGGACTTCTGGGAGCCTTTCGGGAACTTCTGGATATTGGAGATCCACAGCAGAGACAGCTGGCTGATTGCTCCTATGGTTATTAGCAGGCAGATGGAGAAAAAAGCATGTCAGTCTTTTTGGCACTATTTCAGCTACACTTGCCCTCTGCACAAAGGACTTTTATATTTTCCGTTACACTGAGGATCCTTGTATAGCAAAACAAATCATGATGGGAAAATTAAGTATATGGGATATTTGTACTCCTTCTGACTCTTCACTGTTGTAATCCTTCTGTGTTCACCTTGTGATAAACTTCATGTTGAAGCCTTTGTTTTCTCCTAGGAAATAGTGCAAGGCCTCAGCTTGCATCTAAGAGTCAACTACACAGGATCTAGAAGCCTGGAAATCCAGACCGTGGCTTCTTCACGTGTCCTGGGGAGAAACGTCCCTTTTCTGTCACTGGGAAACAAACCAGCAAGGGCTGCTGAAGGAAACTGTTTGTGAGACTGTTTTAATATCATTAGATAGAGGTAATTTCTGCTAGTTAGCCAGTTATTTTGGTTGCCCAAAAAGAATAGAAGGAAACTTACCAAGTGTGGCTTTTTTCCCTTGCCTTCACTGTGTTTGAAATTCTAAAGACTGATATCCTCACACTAAAAAGGTAAAATTAAGATCGCATCACATTGTGAGGAAGGTGAGACTTTTTCCTTTAATTAATGATCTCTAGTATATGTTTTTATTATTTAAGACCTCAAAACTGACACAGATTTACAAGAACTACAGAGTGTTTTCTGACTATAATAAAGAAAAAACCCCAGAGTATTTCTGACTTTTATATAAAATTGAGATTTGTGATGGTGTTTGTTACTCTTTTTTGACTGCCACTGTTTTCTCCATTTTCTGTTAGAAATTTTTAGTGGCATTTATGACTACTCACTCCTTGCTGAAAGCTTTTTTACTTTAGAATAGTGATGCCCCTGAAGGACATGGATGTGCTCAGAACCACTTTCACATATGTTGACTTGTTGCACCATTTCTTAAATGTTCTTTTTCAAGTTTCACAGCTGGTCATGGATAGACAGTTCAGGAACAACTAACCTTTTGTTTTTTTTCAGGCTAACTGTGTCTTTATCTCACTGAATTTATCTAAAAACTCACTGAAGTTTATGAACTTTCTTCTGGTGGACAGAGAACAGCATCTTTGGATAATTTAAATTTTTTGGTGGTTTTTTATTTGTTTTATTGGGTCTTTTTGCTGTTTGAGGTTTTGTTTATTTCTACTTTTCAGTTTCGCTGCAGGATTGAATATGATAAAAATTTTGTTCTTCACTTATATATTCCGTTTGGGATTCTGTGTCTGTACTTTCTAGGACAAGTTAGAAAACTAGAACAGTGGTTTTTCTTCCACTTGTTTTCTGCACAATGTGAGGTAGCATGTGCACATATATTGAACAGATACACTGTGTATTAAGAATGGGAATTCTCTGTATGTATATGTGTTGAATGGGCTTTGCTGGGGAATTAAAGGCATACAGGTGTATTGCTTCTTGTCAGAATTTCTGCATGGCTGTGGAAGGTATAAAACATTTTAACTAATTAGGAGGGAAGCTGCTCATGTAGTATGGTTTAACTGAGTCTTTGGATTAGAGAGATGTTTTCAATAAATAACTGTAATATAGTTGTTTGTGGGTTTTTTTATGTCTTTCGTTGCACAAGATATAAAATCTGTAGCAGGGATGTGCCATGATTCAATACTTGTTAAAGCAGCTTTGAGCCTTTCTAGTTGCGTTGGTTCCAGATGTACTAAAGAACTTTATCTTCTATGGCAATATAAATGAGACTTTATATTTTTTTGCCAGACTTCTTGGTGGTGATCCTCACATACTACTCTGTCCATTAGATGCTTCAGGGACTGAATAATTGTAGGATGAGAGGGTTTTATGTTGTGTGGATGTATGAAAATAGACACCACTCAGAAAATCCTCAATTAAGTTGCATCATTCCTACATTGAATGAAGTAGAAGTTATGTTTTTGGTCAAAAAGTGATAATTCATGGTGTATCTAGTGTTGAACAATCAAAACTGATATGGTGGAGGATGAAACACACCAGTTTCATGAAAGAATGGTCAAAGCATAAGGAGGATAGGGGGGTTTCTTTCTCGTATAAACTTGTCTCAGACTATGGAAGGATATGAGGTATTGAAAGACAACCATGTTTTAAGTGAGCATAACCAACCTATCTTTAATTTCCTGGATGTAGTTGAAGAAATGAATGCCTGTCTCATGTTGTACTCTTCTTCAAGAAGCTTTACCAGTGGCAGAAGCTGAGTTCAAGAAAGCTAGTTGTGAGAAAACCTGGCTTTATTTACCTAACCATCAGTATTTCTACTCAGTATTTTTTGTTAGTCATTTTTCCACCTTTCTTTTTCTTTCTGCACTAATGTGCAAACATGGGTAAGGGACTTGCTGATGAAGTGAAACAGGTGACTGCTTTTGATCTTGCTGGAACTGTCTTCTTTGAAGGATTTGGAAGTTTGGCATGTGTCCTTTTAATAAACACTGATTGTTTTCCCACAAATTACATGCTTGCTCTTTCTTCCTACCCTGAAATATTAGTAATGAGGAAGAATACATCCACCTTCTGGAGGAAAAGTAGATCTCATCTTCATTTTTTTTGTACTGTCTTTGATTCCTTTGTTGTAATCAGCTTCAAATGGAGTTGTGTTCAGTTCTTGGTGTTGTCTAGCTCTGGTAATCAGTCTCCCTCTTCTGAATCAATAATAGGCACTGGCTTTAAGGTTGCTTGATGGTGAATGAAGAGCATGTGTTTGGTTTTGGTTTGTTTGCCTTGTTTGGGGTCTCAGTTTTGTGGGTGTTTGTTTGTGTTTTTTTTTAATTTTACTAATGCTTTATGTAGAGCATCTCCCTCTCACTGTGCCTTTGAATATAATTCTCTCACTTAGAGCCAGTTTAGGTCATTTGCAGCCCCTTAATATTGTCAGCAACATGCAACCTCTTACAACAGATGGCTGTTAGGCATTAGGTTACTATGGAAAATTCTGTACAATGATGATAAGCTGCTTTCTGTATTTATCAAGAACATACCCATCTGATGTTTAGGATATTACTTGCTGCTTTTCATGTCTTTTTTTTTTGGCCATTTTTATATAGCCTTTAAAAGTACTTTGTAGGTTAATGTGGAATTGCTTGTTTGTTTTGTTAGTGAACAAAGACTGTCATCAGCTTCTTGCTGTGGAGTATATAATTGAGGAAGTTCCATACATCTATTTAAGGCCAATTTTAAAGATTTTCCCTAGAATTAGATGGAGAGCTCTTCAAAGGCTTGATCCAAAGGGGTTTCATCTGTTTTCAGAGTCTTTTCATATTGAAGTCATTGTCATCATAAATAGCTCAGTATTTTGGATGTACTGCTTGTTCCATGGATTAACAAAAGTTAATATGGTCTTTTTAATTAGTATGGACCAAATGATGTTATTTCAAAAGTCTTTGAAATGTCAGAAACTTCTTAGCAGAATTTAGCTCCTGATGCCTTTTTAAATTTCTGACTTCAGGTTCCCTTTAGGCAAAAACATGGCCAGAAGTTAAAACTTGGGTTTTGTGTTTTGTAGGCTACTCTGATTGCTTCTCAGTGTATGGATATCATTGAAAGTTTAGAGAAAAGCTGTAAGATATGTAAGAACTTAAATCTACTTGAGGAAACGTATGCAAAAAATGCTAAATCTTCCCAGATTTGCTAACTCCATACAGTAATTGTGCTGTTAAGTTCAGTTCAACCTGCCATAAAATGATGGGGAAATCAATTTATTTTTTTTTTTAAAGGGTTTTGGTGGACTGGAGCTGTTGAGAACAATCCCTCAAGAAGAGCAATTGATTATAATTATTTTAGGCTTTTACCAAGGCTATTCTTTGTTTATTTTGTTTATTTAAAAGCCCCCTAAAGTACTTGAACCAGGTTATTTACCAAATTAAACAGACAATTAGAATTTGAGTGTTAGTTTTACTAGTATTAAATCCAACTGTGGTGCTAGAGATTCCTGATATAACAAGAACACAAATTACCAGAGCACACTGTCTAACTCCCTGAAAGTAGTTTCAGAAGAGATGTCAAAACAACTCATAGTTTGAGTAAATCCTGAGTTGGAGTGAGTTCCTCTGGGTGTTTTACAGAGATTTTGTGGTGTACTGTATAACTCAGAGTAATGCTCTTCATGGTGAGCAGCTGTAGGCTGGGGACACAACTAGAAATAGTGTTAGTAATAACTGAGGATGCTTCTAAATTAATCTCACACTAGGAAAATAATAATTTACAAAGGTACATGTTACAGTATTTCCTGAACAAAGTAAATTTGAAAGGCAGCTTTTGTCAGTATAATTAAGGCTTTTGTGGTGTTAATATATATAATTCATACCTGTCAAGACTTCAAAACTAGACCTTCCTAGTGAGACCTCATCCAGAAATGCTCTGGCTTCAGTATCATGAAAATAGGCACATGCAGAAATGTGTGAACCTCTTTCTGTGTCTGTTTGTATTAATAACCTCTTCTCACACTGTTCAGGATGACAAATAGTGACAGCATACCCAAACAGAGAAATTATTGGAATAATAATGATGAATAACCTTAGATACTTGCTCTGTGAAATCTGTCAGCTATAAACCTTTTAGTAGGTGTAAAGGTCATGGAAAGCTAGGCAGTGGAGTTGTTCAGAAAGTTAGAAGTACTCAGATTATCCAAGTTCTTCAAGCTGTAATAGTCTGTGTTTGTCAAGCTTTCAAGTACCATCTTAAGGCACTTCAGTACATGGAAGAAAAATGCTTCTGCAGGAGACTGTGTAGTCTCACAGCAGAACTGTGTCCCCTTCATGTACTGCTACCACCCATTCCTGCAGAGATTCCCCAGTTTCTGCATGTCCTTAAGGCTTCAGCTCCTGAATGAAGTTAATGCTAAAAGTCCTCAAGAATGGTTTGAAACTGTAATTCATGGTTTTTTCCTACCAGCTGGTTTTCTGTTCACTCAACTCATAGTTGTGCTTGGGAATTTGCTTTTGCACTCTGGCGTGTAAGGCAGCCAAAGCAGTAGTTTCTACAACATAAGGGATTGTCTTAATGACTCAAGAAGTAGAAAGAGTAAGTGATTATCCACCTAGGATGGGAGTGGGGCTGGGAAGCAGGACAAATTAGACATGTTCACTATTCTGAGAGGGTAAGGAGGTTGCTGAACTAATTACACAAGTCTGTTAATTACATTAGTCCATGTCCTAAAGCATTAGAGGATCTGTGTGTTCTGGGAAGATAGGTCTCCTACTGAAGGTAAAATAATTTCCCTAATTGTGGATCTCCGGTGGGGTCTCAGATCCTGCCAGCAAACCTGTTTCTGCATGGGCTTCTTTCTCCACAGGTTCTACAAGGAGTCTGCTCCAGCATGACCTCACTGCCCTTCTTTGGGCATCCACCTGCTTTGGTGTGGGATCTTCCATGGGCTGCAGGTGGATATTTGCTCCACTGTGGACCTACAGGGGCACAGCCAACTCGCCATGGTCTTCACCATGGGCTGCAGGGGAACCTCAGCTCTGGCACGTGGAGCACCTCCTCCCCTTCCTTCTTCACTGACCTTGGTGTTTGCAGAGCTGTTTCTCTCACATATTCACTCTTCTGTCCAGTGATGTTATTCCAAGCAGTTTCCCTCTTCTTAAATGTTTTATTCCAGAGGCGCTGCTGCGAGGGCTCAGCCTGGAGCTGGCTGGCATTGGCTCGATTGGACACAGGGGGAGCTTCTGGTGCCTTTTCCTGGAAGCCACCCCCGTAGCCCCCCGCTACCAACACCTTGCAGTGCAAACCTGGGAAAGACCCGTATCTTGTGACATTCCTTAAAGACAGTTTGAAAAGAGGACAAACCTGACTTTAAGCAATATTGACAAGACTGTCATTCTGTTGAGGAAAAAGCCTACCAGCAAAAACTAGTGCTGCCTCCACTTAGTTTGGCTTGTCCTTCCAGTGATCCAAGAGCATTAATTTGCTGAAATTGTTTTGTTTGTAGTGACCCTACGAACTTGTTGACAAGTGGTATGTATTTACACCACACTGAAAGTGAGAGAAGTTTCAAATGTGAGGTGTAGAAGTGTAATGGTGTTGGGACACTACTGGGACTGTGTGGAGACAGCCTTGGTCTGTTACTGTTGTCCTGGGCTCTCAATGAGAGGTGTGGTAACTAATATTGTGTGTAAATGCCAGTAAGGGTCCTTACAGGATTTAATTAGCACCGAAGAGCATGTGTTTTGCAGGCTGAAATAATTAACTGGTTTTGGACTTGATAGTTCCATTTTAAATAGTGATGTTCTGTGACTCCTAGTTTAGATGAGATGCAGGAATGAGAGGGCAGAAGGAAGGTTAATACTTAAATTTAGATACTGTAATTCAGACTGATATTTGACCTTTCTTTTTTTCCCCCCTTTTTTCAACTTCAGCATTTGTCTCTTTTCAAAGCTGCAATATATTTATCCCAATTTTTGTTAGTTTTGTGATTGTGTTTTGGTATTTTTGGAGATTGGAAAAGGAGATAATTTCTGTAAAACTATCTTTGTGTTAATATTTGTCAAATGCCATCTGTGGGACTTCTGTTAGTATGCATTAGCATTTGTGATTAATCTGCTGTGCCCACCTCTGTGTTTAACTGAGTTGCATTGTTCATGGGGAAGTTGAAGATTAACAGAACAAAATATGATTGTTCCAACATCTAATCAATTCAGAATGTGATTTTGATTTTCAAGTGATGGTATTTATTGGCAGTTGGTGTCTAAATTTCTGAATCTGTTGGATTGCTAAATATACATATTGTAGGTGTTGGTTTCAGTGACCTTTGTGGGTTCCTTTCAATGTGGGATGCTCCACAATGATTTGGAAAGCTGTTCATGTTTGGGAGGCAGAGGGAAGTGTTTGAGTACAGGCTTATGTACGTACTGCTTGTTGTCTTTCATCATCTACCTGGGCATCTTCTTGGTTTAGGTAACCTACACTTGTATCTCTCATTATTTAGGTCTTTCCATTTATCGTCCTGAAGAGTTGTACTCTTAAGTGTCTTCTTGCAGTCGTTTAAACTTAAGAGCATCATGATGAGAACAGTGTCTCCTGTAGCTTGCAGTAAGAACTTTATCTCTTAACAAGGCAGTTGTCCGTGCAGAGAGAAGTGTAGAAGCATTTATTCATCTCAATAATTGCAAACAGTTCCTGAAAAAAAGTATTGTGAGCTACAACTTAAGTGTTTATGTTTCAAGGAAAAACTTAAAAAAGAAATGTAGAACAGGTATTTCAGTATCCTTTGTGAGCACTTGTACTTATTGTACACAAGCAAGTGCTGTTGCACTTCTCTTACTTGACTGGAGAACAGGTTGAGTTTATCCAAAACTATTTGTAAAAAAGAATGACAAAGTCCCACTGTAATAGGAAAACAAACAGTTTCAGTTTGACTAAGCCTTCAATTCTACATGTTTTGTTTCCAACGGAGAAGATGGATAGGGATGTAAAACACAGCATGCAGTAAATACTCAAGCTTTGCAAATGTTTAATATTAGCATGATAGTTTACAATCCCATACGTTGTGAAGGTACTCCTGTGGCAAGATTGAGGGTGTTTGTTTTAATGGGAATTTTTGTTCTTACAAATTTTAAATAGTTTTCCCTCTTTCCTTTTCAGCTGTCTCTATAGTAATTACACATCCATATGTTTGTGCTTCTTTCAACCAAATCATTGCTCACTTCTAATGTTTCCAGATACTGTCTACTTACAAATTAGCAGCTGCACAAAACGAAACAGATTTAGAAGAACATTTAAAGAAGGAAAAGGTGCTTGTAGTTTTTCTCTTCAGTCTACTGTTAGTACCCATAGTGTGTAAAATGTAAAGCTACTGGGCCAGATTAAAGCATTGTATTCTGACTTCCATAAGCATCTCCCTCCTTATGAAACACAGTTGAACACTATAGCTGAATAGTGCTCTGGATTACTGATGTAAGTCTGCACTATGTCAGTGTCACTTTGGTACTTACGAGAGTTTTTAAAACATCCTTGCAGTATGCATTGTATTTCTCAGTATAAACTACCATCCCTTATACTAGCTCCCTTTTTTGCTTGCATCTTCCTTGTCCTCTTCAGCAGCAGGAAGAAGGAATGGAAGCTGGAAAAATTTCAGTTGCGGAACAAGTTATAGAATGTCCTTGTGAACTCTTGAGGGGACTCTGCTCTTGCAAGATGTGTGCAAGTGTTGGTGCTAATAGAAATTGCTGCATCATGTTTCCTGCACAACCTGGCATAGGAGCTCATGGTTTGTGCTTTATGATCTTCCTGTTGCTGTGGGACTTCTGAAGGTTGATGCATTTCTGCTTGTGGAATTTTGTTTATAATTGATTGTCAGTGGCTGGGAATGGATCAAATGTACAGGTTGAACACCTTTTGCCCTAGATGATCTCACACTGCCACCAACACAGTGGGTTTTACACATTGTCAGTTGAGCTTGTGAACACTTGTAGCACACCACTCCTTATTCTATGGAACAGGCTTGGATACAGTTATTGCATTCATGTTTGGCATGTGGAAATATTTAACATGCATAACCAAATGGAAAGTTAAGTATATTCTAAATTCATTGTTAAGAGCCAGGCAAAAGTTTTATATTGTCTATCTGTTGCTTTAATGATTCATAAAATGGTTCTGTTGAAAATAAACAATGGTAATAAATGAGAATATTTGTTTTAATTTTTGTATGCTAAGGGAAGAGGCTCTGCAATGCTGAAGTTACACTGATGTTTAAAAGTGTGAGAATAAAGTTGTCCCATGTCCAACACGATGATGGCATTAATTCCTACTACTCTACTGTGCAGAGCAACAATAACCCCTGCCAATCTCCTCTGTTTGGGAGGGACAAAAGGGTGGGGAAGAATGTCAGACTGTTAGCATAGTTTTCTAGTCCTGTTTCAAATATTTATTGAGCCTGTTAACAAATACAAAATGAGCCAGAGTCCTTGTCAAAGAGAGGGCTCGACTCCTTTTGTTGCTGTTTTGCCATTATGTAATGCAAAGTTACACAGGAGTGGGTCAGAAAGATAAATTCCATGTTCTGTGCTCCTAATGGCTCTTCATACTACGTATTGAACACTTCAAACTGAAAAGGAAACTGAACAGGCTATATTTAAAACCATAATTCCACAAAATTTTTTCACGTTTACATTGCTGTTGAGGGCTTTCCTTTCCTCCCACCTCTGACATCCTAAATTAGTAATTTTATGTGTTTCTAAAAGGCTTGGAACCAAGGTAATTTGAGATGAAAATTTGGGATGACTTGGCTAAGGAAATCAATCCATAAAAAAGACCAGGATTCTTGTGAAATTATACAAGTCCTGAAATCTCTTCCTCCTCTTTCCTTCTGTTTGCAGTGTTCAAGTTACATTTTCCCACTCCAAATCAATGTTCTGGGCTAGGGACAGCATGTCAGTGGCAGCAGCGCCCTAGTCCATGAGCTCCATGGACCTTCTCTTGTATTACATTAAGTCATGAAGTTTTTATTAAAAGTATTAGACATTCAGTGGACTCTGATTATATAGACAGAAACAGTTATTTCATAAATATCTGAGGAGGAGTGATACACCTATTTCAGCACAGGCTCTGTTTTGGAGAATGTGTGTAACTTCTAAATGATGGGCTCACATGCTCTCTTTTGTCCCCTATTTTTCTACTGCTACCCTGAAGAGGTAAAAAAGCCCGGATGAGCATTCTACTAAGTTTTGGTGCATAGATAGAGTGATATTACTGAATACAATAAGCTTTGAAATTTATATAGCTCATGTTCAAATGTAATAAACAGAATTGCCAGAAGGCTGCCTGTGTGAATTAGCTAGAAGATGTGGGGGGACAGGATGGGACAGGACTGTGAGCAAGCAGTGTAAATATCTTTCTTTCCTATTTCCTGATTGACAGTGCTCTGATTTTGCTTGGATTGGCTTCTCAGAGACCATAAACTTATCAGAGTCAGAGGATATATTTTTGCTCCAAACTGTCAGTGTAAATTTTTTTTAATTACTTCTTGTTTTTTTCTTTTGGTCTCTTCATCTGTAACGTCTTTTAAGCAAATACCAGCTTTCACTAAACACTATTTCATAATGCACAGGCTGAAAAGGAGCAGTATAGTATTCTTTTTCTGCCCTGTCATTCAGGAAATAACTTCCTTGTGAAGTTTTGTGCATACAGTGTGTGGGGTTTTAATATGAGTTACCAGATCTCTGAGTCTTACGAGCATCTTGTTTGCATAAGTTGAAAACACGGTATCTGTAGAGTTTTGCTACACCTGTACTCTGTCTGTGCCTTTAAGAAGCAAAGTAAACTGAAAAATCTGTATTTAAAGCCCAACAACTGAACTGATACTGGCAGAATTCCTTCTCCCTGCTATTAGTCTTTGAGGAAGACTGCTGAGGTGTGCTGGGAGATACAGAACTTGTGATTTGCTACTTGTACTGATGCAGGTTGCACTATGTAGGTTTAGTTATGTAATTAGTTAATCACACATTTAACCATAAAAAGTCTTTTTGATGCTCTTTAAGTTTTAAAATAAAATAAAACTCAGAATGCTTGTCATTTTAGGATGTCCTACATATCCACTATGTTTCAGAAGTAAGCAGTTGTTTTAAGAAGCTAATGGGATTGGTATTCAGTGCAAGGCTAAGCTGTTGGTGATTCTGAACCAGAGCTTTTCCTGAAGTTGTATAGAAAGCAGAATTCTTCATGTTCTCCATATTCCTCAAGATATGAAAATTACGGAGGGGTGAACTTGTGTGAAAGGATAACATTTTGGGATATCATTTAAATGGAGATATGGTGCTTTATCAGTCTCAGCTTTGTGTGATGAGCATCTTCAGAGAACAGATTCTGTGTTGAGTCCATCCTT
Source organism: Aegithalos caudatus (assembly GCA_013389925.1). Taxonomy (NCBI): domain Eukaryota; kingdom Metazoa; phylum Chordata; class Aves; order Passeriformes; family Aegithalidae; genus Aegithalos; species Aegithalos caudatus. Next base: position 143,459 of record WEIU01003908.1, read on the forward strand.
TGCATAGAACAAGTTCATTATGGCTTGTAGTCAACCATCCCATCTCTTCCCTGTCACTTTTTTTGGTATCTAGTGCTTAAAATCTTTTTACCTGTGAGAATATCCTAGTTTGTTTTTATTTTATTTCATTGATAAAAATCTTTACAACTTCATTTTCTTACAAGTGTTAATTGGTGGCCAAAAAACCTGATCGAGGCAATAACCCCTTATGCACAGCTTGGGAAGAATAATTGAAACTGAAGTAAGCACCAAGTGACATCCCTTGAAAACCAAGAAATTCTGAAGTATAAATCTGCTTCTCTAATTCATCCATTTTAGAAGAAGATTTTGGTTCTTTTTACTGATGCTTCTTATTCAATTTTACAATAGAATTTTCCAGATTGATGTTAAAATAACATCTCTTGTGCTGCCTTCCTTTGCTATCCCAATGTCTGTCTGTCTGTCTCACACACAGTCACAGAAAAACCTTGTAACTCTTCATTGTTGCATGTTGACTTACCTGTGGGGATATTATGCCTCTGGGGTGTGTGTGTGAGTGTTAGAAAACAGTTTTTAAAATACGTATTTAATATTTTTACTACTGGATTCCTAAGTCATCTCTGCAATGATAAAAATATCATCCTTTAAAGCATATTCCTTTTGCAGGAATATCTCCTACATCAGTTCTCAGCTGAAGGATTTACATTTTTTATACAAGCAGTGTGTTTAAGCTTCAAATGCTATGGTCTTTCTGTTCATCTTCAGTCATTAGTAAAATACAGGCTACAGGGCAGGGGGAGGGATAACTTACATCTTTTGGTCAGATTTAGAACTGTAGAGTGGTTCACATGCTGATCTTAGCTTGCAAGACTACTTCTGGTATTTACGTGGCTTTTGGGAATTTGTTAGTCAACAGCTGTTTGTATGCAGTGATCTTAGACACTTGGTAGCTTACTTTCAGATTTACATTTTTTCATTTATTTTGGGTATGAGTTGTTAATTGTTTTGAGGTGCTTAAAAGTTCAGTTCTGATTCTTTAGGAAATTTCATGCTGTTTCAAAGAGCAGTTGTACTATCTTGACCTGGAGAATTGTACAGAAATATTTATGTGAGTCTTCCCTCAACCTATGCAGAGATACAACAAACTTTGGCATTGTATGTACTTGCATCTGTATTGGAGTCTGCCTCCTGGGGACTCCACTGTCACCCTTGTCATCTCTTTCTCATGTTGGCCCTTTTAATTGAATTCTGAATAAATTATTTTGTTTAATATTTGTGTGGTTTCTTTTTATAACTAGTATGTAGTTTAAGCTGAATGCTTCCCTCCTCTGTTAATTTAATCATTGTAGTTGGGATCTTTTGTGCCAGTTATTACTTTGAGAATTTCAGGGATGGGACTGTTTTACAGTTTTGGGTATGTGAGCAGTATGAAATGTTCAAGAACAGGGAATTACAAACTTAGGCAGCAATGATATTTATTAAATGTAAGTAAGGAAGATTCTTGAAGCAGATATTTGCTCTAGGTAATTAAATAAACTGTAAGAGTCACATTGAAGAAGCATTCCAGCTGATCACATCTTGGCTGAGATTTCATATTAAAAAATAAAAAATCTTATTTCTTGTGAGAGTTCAGCCTGCTGGAAATGCACATAGTATTGGGTAATACAGTTTCAAGTGCTAAGTTGTTGAGGCCAGTAACTAACATTAATGTGCCTTGTGGAGATACTCTATTGTCATGAGTAGTAATTGCCATGTTATAACTCATGTCCTGGTTTCAGCAGCAAGAGGCTACTTGTAAATATTGCAGATTTGGAGCTTTTATGTAGAACTCTGCTGACACCATTTGCTTTAAAATATTGTGTTTTTTTCTCTTTGTCCTGTGAGTTCTTGTTTGGTTTCTGTTAGATACTAGATAAATAGTCCATTAGAAGAAAAGCTTGTATATGCACAGTACTCTTATTTTACTTGTCAATACTTATGTAGTATGCAAACAGATTTTATTCAAATTATTGTCCTAGATTTTGTATTATTAAATTATTTATTATTAAAGGCAAGTAAAAAAAATTAGTACTTCAGGTTCTTCAGTGTACTGAAGTTACACATCAGTATGTTCTGTGACCT
>WEIU01003909.1:0-37505 GCA_013389925.1 Aegithalos caudatus
AAATGGAAACCCATGAAGAGTTGTCTAAGTGGAGCAGTGTTATTCATGAAGAAATTTCATGATCAGGGACCTGTTCACAAAGAGAGACCTATGGTCTATTCTGGACTCCTTTTTTAACACATGTAAAAACAATACCTTAAAGTGCATGTCAAAGTTCACTTAGAATATGAATGGGTTTTTTTTTCTTGTGGACTTGGGTAGATTTCAATTAAAAAAGACTATTTTATAACAGAGATTAGATGAGTCTAAGTGGTCACAATTTGAATTCCCTTCAGTGTTCTAATGAAGTGCTTTAAACCTGATAAGAATGGTCAGTCTTAGTGCACAACTTGTTCTATTTGTACTTATTTAATAAAAAAAATTCATTTTCCTAATAATAACAAACAAAATTTAATTTCTTTCTGTGGTAGTTATTTCCAGTAAACCAATAGAATTGCAATTCAATTTATCCAATACCTTCACTTGGTATTATTCAGCATTTTTTTCCAACTAGCTTTATTTCACTACAGTTTGGAAAAACAGACAGTAGATCTAAATGAATTAACTTTGAAGGAGCAGGTTTTGAGTTTTGCTTAATCTCTATATTTCTCTGCTCCCTGCCAAAGCCCCTCCTCGATATTCCAGGGCTAACAGCTATCCTTTTCTGCAGAGAAAAAAAGCTCAGAATATATACAAAAGATTTCACAGTGTAAATATCTATAGTAACATACCATTCATGCATCTAAATGTACAAAAATATGGTAACTATTAAAATAAAGTGTATGTTTTTCAATTTGCTGAATGTTATCAAATGCATGTTTATGCCATTAATTAAGAATATCAAGTAGGTTATTTAAACTTTAAAGGATGTCATGACAGTCTGTAAACAGAGCATATGTAAGCAGATTGTTTCACCTGGATAAAGTAGTGATTTCCCTTAGAAAAGAAATCATTTATGTGTCAGAAATAAATTTTAAATCCCTAAAAACTTCTGAAGGTCTAAAAGGTATCTTATGTCTTTTTATCATCTGTGCTTGTATATACAGGGAAAGAAGCCACCTTAACAGCATTCAGCTTTTATCTAATATCAGGATATGTTTGTTATCCTTGCAATGTCATTTTAATATGCTATCATATTTGTCTAATTCAATGGCAGCCATTCTGTTCTGCTTAAATACTGAATGCTGATGAATTTTAGAAGAAAACCAAGGGCAGTTGAAACAAATGGAAAAACAGTTACCTAGAGATTGGCTTAAAATAGGCTCAATGGAAGAGCAGAAAACCCTAAAGTTAAAGGAAATGAAGGGACAAACCCTTGGGTTTAAAATAACTTGATAAATGTTTAAATACTATGGTATCATCTGCTAAAATCTCTAAATACACTTGAACCATTTCCTTAGGAAATAACATGTAGAAATTCTGACTAAGTATCTTGAATTACAGATTAATTTTTCAAATCACCCAAACACTATTTGGAAGTATATAACAATTTTTTTTTTTTAAATAACTGTTAAGGCCACTGGCACTTAACATTTCATACACAGATAATGACACTCACAGACAGGCCAAGCATGGTTACTGTTTATTACAGTGTTTTGGTTTTTTTTTTTAGAGAACTCATGAAAGCATCAATGCTAAGTAAGGTGATGACTTTTGACCAGAACAATAATAATCTGTGGGCTGAAAGAAAATATGTATTCCAGTATAATCCCTAGTGGACAGTAGTACACATAATAAAACTACCAGACATAAAATGTTAGGGGTATAAAATTAATTTTTTTTAGAAATTCCCTAATGACTAGTTGTTTGACAGATGGCCAGGAAACATGGAACAAGAATGACACCTAGTGGTTCCATAGCCTTTCCATCAGGGAGGTTTCTTGCTTCTCTTCATTTGCAAATATACAGTCACATATATACACACAAACATACAGGTTTTCTTGGTCTTGTAATTGATTTTACTTTTCAGTCTTCTAAAATCAGTGCTCTTCATCCCCACTATATCCCTGACTCAGTCTGTAATCTCGTGAGACAATCTATAAATACCAGGTAAAGGAGAGATGCACTTAACTTTGCTCCATTTATATTCCTCAAGCCTGACAGCTGCAGAATGCTGATGTGCAGAAGCAAGTGTACTTGCTTTTGTATTTGCTTTTGATTTAACTTCTTTTTGATGGATTAAATGGTCATTTTTATCAACTGATCCCCCCAGATTGATAGCTATTGATAGCTTTCATTAGCTATCAATTTTCTCTGAAGAATTCTTAGAAGAGACATATTAAAAATGGAAAAAAATATTTCTGAACGTTGGCTGACGAGGGATTTTCCACTATTATCAGATCTTTCAAAAAGCCTGAAAGATGGACTAGTGGAGAAACTGGCAAATGGAACTAGCACATTTATGCAGATGAAGGTATTGAAAGAAAATTCCCGGGCAAAATTAAAATAAATTATCATCTGTTATTTTTTAAAGATATTCCAGAAAAAAATGCTTTGAAATGCTCAATTTAATTCAAAAATAGCAATGTCATGACCCTTTCTTAATATTTACCTGAAAATAACAAATGTAAAATCTTATAAAAACAGTTACCAATGAACAAGCAGAGAAGAAAAAGATCGATTTTCCAAAACCATGTGCCTTAAATAAGCAATAATGTTTTCATTGTTCCCTGAAATATTCTACCCTGTGCTCTCCTCAGAAATACATTAATATTGTTGATTGACAAAAGCCTGCATAGATATGAATCAGAACATTTTAATGTTAATTTATATGAAGATGTAATGATATTCTACTGCATATTTTTCTGCTTCTGAATCTATTTCTGGACCACTAGTAATAAAAAGGCACTGCTTCTTTCAAAGGTCTAATTACAAACCTCTAGAGAAAACAGTGCAATGGAATTTAAACATTGTCATGGTCAATGACCTGTAGCTGAACAGAGAAAGCACATCTGATACAGTCCTTCACTTTACTTTCAAGTAGTGCTGAAAATCCACATCTAATATTGGATATAATTATTTGCATGCCATGCTACATTATAGTGACAAGACCTAAGAAAATACCTAGATTAAATCTAGACAGATAAAATGTACTCTGCTTTTCATGAGCTTATCCTTTTAAGTCAGGCTTGAGAAGTGATAGAGCTTTCCTATAATGCAAACAAAGATTTTGTTTACATAGAAAGCATGATGGGCTGTGTTGTGGTGTAACCCCAGACAGCAGCCAAGCACCACACTCACCTCATTCAATGGCAGCCATTCTGTCCTGCTTAAATACTGAATGCTGATGAATTTTAGAAGAAAACCAACAAGGGCAATTGAAACAAATGGAAAAACAGATACCTAGAGTTTGGCTTAAAATAGGCTCAATGGAAGAGCAGAAAACCCTAAAGTTAAAGGAAATGAAAGGATGAACCCCTGAGTTTAAAATAACTTGATAAATGTTTAAATACTATGGTATCATCTGCTAAAATCTCTAAATACACTTGAACCATTTCCTTAGGAAATAACATGTAGAAATTCTGACTAAGTATCTTGAATTACAGATTATATTCTCTCACCTACTGCCCCATGGGACAGAATTGGGAGGGCAAAAGAGAAAAAACTCCTGGGTTGAGATATACACAGTTTAAGAGGTAAAGTAAAAGTCACACTTGCAAGCAAAGTGAAACAAGGAATTAATTCACCACTTCTAATGGCCAGGCCAGAGTTCAGCCATATCCACAAGAGCAAAACTCCTATAGTTCCCCCTTTTCCCCCCAGCTTTATATACCAAGCATGACACCATATGTTGTGGGATATGCCTTGGATTATTTGGGATCATTACTCCCAGCTGAGTCCCCTCCCAACTCTGTGCACCCCCGTCCTCCTTGCTGGTGACTTGGGGTAAGATGCAGAAAAGGCCTTGGCTCTGGGTGAGCACTGCCTAGCAACTAAAAAAAAACCCTATATTTTCAGCACTGGGTTCAGAACAAATCCAACACACTGCCCCACACCAGTTCCTGTGAAAAAAATATCTCCATTCCAGCCAAAACCAGCACAGGCTGCTAGATAAGTGTCTTAATATGCCAGCCACTTTGTTGAGGATGAAGGGAGATTCCTGAGATATACTGTTTTTCATGTCACAAAAATTGCAGTCTAATCTAAGTCTTACTTGTGAAATGCTCCTGAATGTTTTTGGTAGACTTGGTCAGAAAGACAGCTTTGAAAACATTCTAACATAATGGGTGACATACTGAGGTTTCTTTTATTAAAATCATGCAAGAGTGTGGAGGGGAGATGCAGGGATGCATACATGTTCTGTTAAAAGATCTATGGCTTTATCACTGCGTTATAGCTGTAATTCATTTTATAGCAATGAATTTAGTCAATGGATGTACCAAGAGTTTCCCCTTCTTTTTCAAGAAAAATTTGGCCATCTAATAAAGTTGGTAATGTAGAACTGAGATTTTTGTGGTTACAATTCTGGTTTCTGTTTAGATTGAGTCTAAGCAGAACTTCTTTGTGACTTAAGTTCCCCACCTGTAAAATGGAGAAAGTAATTTCTGTCTACTCCCTTTTATTCAGCTCTGCTTATCACCTACTTTAGGTGATAAAGTATTCAAGATAAAGCATGTATTGATTTATTTGATTATATAGATTTTAGCAGCAAGAGAGCATTCTTGCTCAGGTCACCAGAAGGATCTAGACTGATAAGAATTAAAAACCAATGACGGTTGCCTTGTTGCAACCTTTTTCCCAACCTGGAAATGAAATTTGAGATAATTTTAGTAAGGAGGTAATATAAAAAAGGATTTTTAATGAAGGCTTTCAGGACCAGTTATGTAAACATGTCCACAAAAGCCCATCCCCCCCACCCCAGAGGTGAGTACATTTTTATAGGTTTTAGGAAATTAGCATAATTGATAAAAAGCACCAATTAGGAGGAGAAGTGGTGATGCAATTCCCCTCCAGGTCAAGCCCCTTCTCTGGAGTCCCTCTTCAGCATTGGCTGTACTTTGTCCATGGAATATACCTCTAAGAGTTGTTCTCAGCCTTGGTTCCCTGGAAAAAGCACATAGCCCTGGGGCCTTGTACCCCCAGGGCTTGGAGCTCTGGAAATTGTTTTGTCTTTCTGCTTAGGGAAAGGCATGGAAAAGTACTGGGAAAATTAGCCACTAATACAATAGGCTACAGAGCTACAAATGTATGTGCAAAGAATACAGAGTATATCTAAAAGAAAAAAGGCAAAAACCAAACATCATCAGCCTAAAATCTCTGGTCAGAGGAACCTGTCATGTCTATTGCCCTGTCCCTCACATCCTTCATTCACTGACGTATATTTGAGTTTATCACAGCTCTATTGTTTCCTCGTTCTTTCTTCTTTCTCAAGGAAGGCAGCAGATGTTACAGTCTTTTCTACAAAAAAAGTCTTTTCCCTTAGTTGTATCTCTGTTGGTAGATTTGAGAGTTCCAGGGAACATTTCCAGATGTGGAACACTATAATTTATTGGAGTAGATTGCCAGATTTTATCACACTGTTCTGGGACAGAAAATTTTCAGTTTTTCAAGGAATGCCTGGGTATGATTTCACTTTCACAGTTTTCTTTATAAAGTCTTCAGTGGCAATGGTAAACTATAAAACAGGCTACAGCAAAATATGTGTGGTATGGTCAATGTTTTAAGAAATGTGTGACCACAGTGAATGATCACCAGAAAACAAACTGGATAATTTCTCATCAGCACCATAACATCTGGATGCCTCTTTGAAGCACATATTTCTGAAGCTACCTGAATTACAAACTCATCACAACATTTTGTAGCAAGTATCTCTCTGAAACTTTCCTTAAACTTCTGGCTTTTTGCTACTCCTTTTAGCTTTGTTGTGCAAATACTTCCTGCATCCTTCTGAGGCAATAAAGCTCTTCTGGAAGGAAATTTGAAAGCAGAAAGCAAAAAGAAACGGCCTAATTTTTTCTCACTTATAAAATCTTAATTTAAATAGTATCTAAATTAATAATTCATAGTAAATTCATTGTGTAATTAATCAAGCCCCCTTTTGTATTATGCACTTTTGTATTATGGTATTATTTGCATTACAAATATACATTATTTATTTTCTCAGTGTCACTGTTCTTAAAAGTATGGTTTAAGAAAAGAGCTAGGGTTTGACTTTATCTGGGAGAGTTAGCAGAGGGGCAATATTTTAAATGTGTTTAAAATATTGATTCTGTGTCCTATAAATACTGTTTAAGTTATCATCCCTAAAATAAATTTGCTACCACGGTATTTAGCAGCCAGCTGCAGAGTAGAAATTGAAGACCTTAGTGTAAGGCCTTGCAAATTACTTTAGGGAACTGCATCAGATTACTTTGTAGTTCATATATTCACACAGGAAGTTCCAGCTTATAGGTTAGATCTTCTCTGGCTCATTTAATTTCCTCTATATCAAGCACATTACAAGGGAAAAGTGGACCCTGCCATTTGCATCCCACAATCTCCCACATTTCCTACTTTCTACTTATTGATGAAAGTGAGTGTAGTAATGCACCCCCACACCAAGTGGCCATTTCTGTATAAGAAAAGGGTCTCAGTTTATCTCTTGACTTTTTAGGTAGTTTAAATGGAAAGTTCTATGTATGTCTCTTTTTAATTGGCTCAGTGCCAGGAGAGAAACACCTGTTGGACCTTACCTCTGTTCATCAAAAAAACCTTTACCCCTTCCTATTGGAAACTTTCAAATAAGTCCATCTTCAACCATTGGGCAGGAAAAGAACAAAGGGATCAACAGGGATTCTTGAGGTGTTTCAGCAGGTGTAGGATCTCTTCCTACACTGTGCTCGGCTTAAATAGAATTGTTTTGTATTATTTCAGTTATCTTATTAAACCCTTTTGATTTTTCAAGACACTCGACCATGCCTGTCTCACTATTATTCAAAGCCAAAGCTAAGCAGGGCTGGACCCTCAGAATTTATGGGGCTCATCACCATAGGTGAGAGATATTATCACTCCACTCTTTGTAAATAAATCTCAGATTGCCTCTCTTTGTATATTCATGCCAGAAGAGCATCTTCCCCTAAATGTTCATTGGAAAAGTATCATGAAAAGGAGGCACACAGAGTGAAATGAGTTCCTTTGAACAAAGAGTCACAATAAACCTTTTGTTATGTTCATCCTACACCATCTTCAAGCCTAGAATGAAGGTTCAGGTCATTTCTTGTTCTGTCTCCACATCGAATAACAGAAAATTCCAATTTCCTGTTACAATGCGTGTGTAGAAAATCCACTTTAACAGCTGAAATAGCTAGAATTTAGAACATGTGTCCCTAACCTACCCAGGTGAGTCTTCATATGCTTTGCTTGCTCAGGAGAGTGAGGAGACTATTTCATCACATTTAGAGTCTGTTGAAGGAATTAAACTGTAAAAGCAAAAGAATATTGTCAGAGAGTTTTATTTTCTTCAAGGTTTTCTCACTCTCTATGCAATGTGTCTTGCTTGGAAAAACATGGCCTTAAGACCATGTGATTAAAGACTGTTAAATACTCAGCAAATGGCCACAGCATCAAATAGAAAGGAGTGATAAGAGAAATGAAGGAAATCTTTCATATCAGACCAGTGTAAGAGCAAAATGTAATCTCTTACCTTATCACTCTATAGAAAACTTACCTCTATAGAAAACTGCTGCAAAAAAATCCTTTCTGTAAAATGACTTTTCCAGAAAGTTAACAATAAATGACAGTTCAGAAGAGAGAACAATTTACTGATATTCTGAACCAGAGTAGTTAGTTGCCTGTGTAAGGCTAGCTTTGTTTTCCTTTACTTTAATTTGTTCTCACTTTTATTACAACCCCTCAGGCTCTGGAAATGGGTATCTTCAATTACAAGTTATTTAAATCAGCTGTTCCAGAAATGTATTTGCTATTTTGATCAACTTTTGAATGCTAATTAGAATATTCTTCCTACTGTTTTTCTCCTTAGGAGCTAGAAACTCAGCTGTGTAAATCAGCTTTTGATGATGTACACAGTGGTATATTTGACACTGAATGTTTAAAGAGAAGGAAATGTTGCAATAGCGTATTTACCACAACAGTATTTGATTGCTCTTTGTCAAGAGTAGCAAAGAATGGCAGAGGAAAAACAGATTTTATACCTAAGTGGATAGACCACAGTTCAGATCAGTTATTTTGAATCCATTTTTATGAATGAGTTTCCTAAAAGATTAGGTTAGTTCTTTTTTCCACAACACTTTTCCTGTCTGAAAATTAAATCTCAAAATTTGTGTCCCTTATCTCCAAAATGGGACACAAATTTTCCTACCACATCAATATGCTTTAAGGCTGTTTCCAAAGCTTTCATCACCCTTCTCATAAATGATGAATACTGCATATGACCTGGGGAGTAACTTTATTTTTTTTTTAATTTTTAAACAGCGGAATATCAACAGGAAAACAAGCAACATTTTTATCATCACTCTCCATACTACCTCTTTCCCAAAAGGAATTTTCTTCATAATTAAGTTGTGTAGGATGCTAAGTAGTTGCCAAACCTAGTGCAGGATCCTGCCAAACCAGCAGGATGTTCCTAGTGAGACAAAAATTATTTCCTCCTCTCAGTCCATTGAAACAAATTTTCTGACTTAAGACCCAGAGTGCACATCCCTGGTGTGCTAGGCATGAAGGTGCTGCAGTTCCTGGTGCCCAGGTCCAGCCTACAGTCAGTGAGACTGAACACACACACTCTCTGTGTGCTATATGCACACTCCGGACCAAAGCAGCAGATCAACCCCAAAATGAAAAGAATGCCTTTAGAGCTGATGCCACAAAGAGAAATCACATAAATTTAAACTAACCTAATCAGGACTGGAACTAAATGAAAGAGGATCAAATGTTCCCTTCTTCTTATTTTCCACCAAACCAGACTCAAAGATTGCTAGCAGGTCTCATGTCACAGGGCCCTCTGTAGCAGGCCTAGACTTCCCTGCAGCCATTCCCCAGATCTCTTGACACACCTACTGGCTAATCCACATTGACATGTGCTGCTGTCTCACAGAAACACGTCATTCTCTACAGCAGCTGGCCCACAGGGCTGTGTTCTCCTCTGTACCTCCCAGACTGCCTGAACTACTTGCCAGTTTGCCTGTCTTGAAGCCTCCAAGCTTCTTGTACAGAAATACACACAGAGCAGAGATCACATTCCCACAGCAAAATGTCTGAATCTCTAAGCTAACTGCTTACATGTGTCTTCCCCTTTCATTCCCCTCTCTCTTTTCCTATGCTTGTTCCCTCCAGATCCAGCATTTCTCTGCCCATGTTCCCAAATAAACAGCGTGCTTCAAATTACTTTTCCTACATTCAGCCCAGTCTTGCTATATCCACACCCAATTCCACTATTTTTGAGGGACTGGAGAGAAGACTATAGGTTTGGTTATGAGCATGTTTTCTGAAACCTCCTTAAGGGAAAACTATCAGTGTTTTTGGTCTCAGTGGTTGTTAGTATCTCTGCCTGGATGCTTGTCTCTTGCTGTATTCTGCTGTAAAAATTTATCTGGCAAACTGTGAGGCTTATCTCACTTCTGTGCATAATTCTAAACTAACCAGGTGTTAGAGGTCAAGACAAAATTAATTCAGAATTTACTCAAAGCCTATGATGTCAAGACTGAAGATGGTGGAGAAGGAGGCATCAGACTGACAGCAATGTTAAGATTTTTCAGTTTATTTCATTAGTTAAGCCTTTTGAATATCACATATCACAAGCTTTTGCAGCCTGGCTCTTCCCTTTGTGTAACTGAATATCTTTCAAAGCTAGAATTAACCACAAGCTGATTCTGAATTACAATCAGAACTCTGGCTTCACACGGATAACTGAGACTTGGCTGGATAACACTCCAGGGATCCAAATGGATATCTACAGTTTGTTCTGAGGGAGTACAAAATCAGTTTGTTACAGTGCTATAGTTATAGTTTTTGAATTTCAAATTTGGGCAATTCTGAAGTGATCAGAGATGTGTTAAATTTCAGAAGATTCTAAAATGCTTATTATTTCCTGTCTGGACCTGGAAAATAGTGAATTTGTAAGTGTGAAGTAGACAATAAGAGAGTTTTTCTATTAATTAATAAAAAACATTGGGGGGATATATAAGTAGTTCAGAAGTCATCCATATCTGGTGATTCTGGTTTAGTAGTTGTGTGTCTTACTGTCTGCAGGGGTATTCAGTGCTGCAGATTCAGGGGAAATAAACAAAGGAAAAAGATTTTTTTTGGCCACTGTGTAGTTATGGGACTATTGACAGCAGCTCAGAGGAAAGAGCATACTAGTACAAAGATTTCCACTTAATGTGATCACTAGCTAATTTGATCCTCCCTGTTATTTGATTTGATCTCCAGGAAATAAATCATTTCCATTGATTCTTACTGTGGATTCTTATTGCTTATTTTGTTCACGTCCACTTCAGCTAATCCTAGATAATTCAATCAACATTTATTGAATCTGTCATGGAAAAGGGAAGAGTAATCATGTTGTTTACAACATAAAAATAGATTTGTATCATGTGTCTTTTCTATTCTGCTTTTCAGTTTTCCTGCATCAGTAGATAATGAATTGGAATTGGTAGTTACCTTTGAGAGAAGCTGGAAATTAACATTTTATGGCACCTGCAACATTGCCAAGCACAAGATAAAATTAAAAATGTAAACTCTATCAACATGTTTCTACTCTGATTTGTACTGACGCACTGTTGAAGTCAGGCAAACTACACTGACAGGAAAGCAATCAAGCCAAGAAATTACATCCTTGGTCTGTTTGAGCATTAGGTAATGAACATGCACAAAATTTTGTTTCTAAATTGAAATTTCAAGAGCTTTATTTTCTCAGATAATTTTATCAACATATATTTTAGGTGCTTTCCTAAGTCCACTGAAGACAAATCATCTACTTGTTTAATATGATCCAAGCAAGGTAAAAAGAAATAGCCAGCCCATGATGAGAATTCATTTGAGTCAGTGGCTGTGAAATATGTGAGTGGTAAAAATTAAGTTAATTATGATGGGAGCATTAATTAATCTTTTGAACCACTAATGCAAAGGGATTTTATCCTATCTACTACTATTAACATGAAGAGATGCCATGGAAGTTATTCTCCCCCTCACTGACCAGTGATCATATTCCCTAGGCATCAAGTGTGAAAATACATAATCTTCTTGAACCCAAATAATTTCTACATCTTTGCCTCAAAATATGGGACACCAAGGAAGTTCCTGTATTGAGCAATGGATAATTAGGACTAGATTTTATTACAATTTTCAGTGTTGTGACTGCCTTTTTTATGAAGATACTAGTATAAAAGCAAACAGTAACTCAGTGGAAACTGGAAATATTTCATATGCAAACAACTGCTTCTAATTGCATCTCTGCTCTAATTTCATAATGCTTCATTTTTATGGTCAACTGCTCAAGGAGAGTAGATATTTTTGCAGCATGACTGAGATGTTTTTGTTGTATTTATCAGCAATAAGTATAATTTTATTATAAGGAGATTGTGTTTATTTAAAATAGTTCATATATGTATATATATGCTGCGGATTACTGCATTGTGTAATATAAGACTCTAGGAAAAAATCTAAAGCCCAATGTATTTACATTTTATAACATGATTTTAGTTCAGGGATAAGATAGATATAAAAAATGCCTGAGAATGACCACTGTTTTCAGTTCTGTGTTAAGGATTTACTGAATATTTAACTCTAGAATGTTCTCTACTCCAAGGAAAATGGGAAATTCTATAATGTAAGTCCTCCTTTAATAAAGTTTTCTTGGAAAGTGGAATGATTCACTTTAGTGAAATGCAAATGATTGTGCTAAATATTAAGCTAGAGAGGGAAGCTGCCACTTGTCTAAATCATGTCTTATATTTTGTAACTGGAATTGCAGTAAGCATATATTAATGTAAATGGAATTCAGTAGTTTTCCCCACATTTCTTTAAAACTTCCAAAAATATTTAAAACTTTGTCTTGTAAAAACTTTTTAAGAATTGTCTTTCATTAATCTATCAAAATGGAGGTATATATACTGTTATCACAGGATGATGGTAATTATTTTTACAACTAAACGCTTTATTATTTGGGTGTTTAATTTGGCATACTAACTAATTTGTGTATTATGTTTAGAGATTGGAAGATACCAATACCCAAATTTCCAAGAGATTAGTGTTCCAGTATCTGGTTCCAAGCCTCGTAAACTGACTGCAAGATACATGAGAAAATAGCTACAAATTTGATTTTCTCCATGCTGCATAAGAGGGAAACTTGTGAGAAGCAAGCAATTCTGATCTGACAGGAACTGGTTTCCATCCCTAAACCTGTACAAATCCATAATCTTTAATAAGTAAGTAACATATAAGTTTTTTTAAACAAAGAATTCGTGCAACAGCTGAGGGCAATAGTCCATTTTGACTAGATCTCTAGCTGTGCCCATTCTCCACTGATTCAGAAGAAACTCGCAAAATAAAGCAAATTACATCAATCTAGCTAATTATTCATCATAAAAACCCATCTTCATGAGGTGACACGTACTAAAAATTACTATTTCTTCGCATTAAATATAAAGGAAGCCTAAGGTGATAGGCCCAGTTGTAGATAAGTATATTTTATGGGTGGATGAAGTCTACCTACCATGCCTATAGAAGTTGAGGAAAATAATGAGCCAAAATAATGCCAATAATATGCTGGTTTGTTTCAAATGTGAAGAGTGGATTTTTTCATCATAACACTTTGCTATTTTTGCACAGAAGCTTCTGGAATGAACTCAGACCCCTAACCTCAGTGGAGTGGCTGTTCCTTTTCTTGCACAGAAGAGAAAAACACAGACAAGATAATTCTAGGCCGGACTGACTCCATATCACTTCTGGAGTTACATGAAGATCATGGAAGAGCTACAACATCTTCTGAAGCGAAGAGACACTACTTTCTATTGCGTACAAGAATTTAATGTGACTAAGTCCTTAAATGCATTTATTTCTTTTAAATGGCTTAACCTATGAGGAAGAAATCTGAGGTTTTGTGTCTTTATAGAGATTAGTGAACTGTTTTCATAGAAGCTTAGAATAAGAATAAATGAGTCTTGCAAATTCAGTAGGATATTAAACATCTACTGGGAAAATGTAATAGCAATGCTGTTTTCCTTGAAGGCAAGTTGCACTAATCTTGCAAGAGTAAACTCTGGAAATTCAAAGAAAAGACAGCAATAAAGGTATATTTAAAAGAACCAGTACTGATCCAACCATCTGTAAAGGAATAAAATAAGCCAATGAAAAAAAGATGCATTCAGTTTAAATGACTAATGATGGGAAACTGAGTATCAGCCTGAGAAATAAAAACAAAAATGAAAATTCCTTTTGAAATTAATTGAAAATTCAATTCAGTGTTACTGCAGAAAAAACCCATAAAGTTCAAGTATCCTTGCCATGAATTTGTTGATAGGCAGGAAAGATAGGCTGTGTATCTTGCTGCTGGAATTAATGGTAATGAACTAGGACCTCTTACAAGGCAGAAAAATATTTTGTCTATGTAGTAAAGATCATAGTATCAGATTAATTAAGTTCCTTTCTCATTATTCAGCAGCTTCTCTTTCAGATTCAGAAGGATTTAGAACTGATTTAGTTTTAGAACACTTTAGATTTAAAACTGTTCCTTGTATCTATATTCTACCGCTTTATTTAGTTTAGTATTAACCTTGTTGCAACTTACTGGCAGGTTAAGGTACTGCATAACTGCTGCAATCCAATAAAAGCTGCCCAAAAGCTAACAAAAAACTCAGTATTTTTCACACTTCAGTATTAAAGTGTGAAAATTAAGAGCTGGACTGTAATTTTAAGATGAATTTTAAAAGCAGCCAATACTAAGGTGCAATGCAGTCCTGGTTTTGTTCTTGTTGAGAACCCAGCAAAGTTCTTTTGATTTAAAATAAGTAGTGGCTTATACAACACCATCTATTAGTTCTGTCATAAAGTTATTTACCTAAAGACACAGACATCCGATAACTGTATTAGGATCACTGTTATTTAAAATACTGTGACTACACTGAGTCTTCAAATCTGGAAAAAGAAAAGAATACAAGTCTGTATAATCACAAGCCTAATGAAAAGAGTGGATACCATGAGACTTTGTCCATTTAGATTAAGAACACAGGAAACCAAAGGAAGCCATTAGAAAAGTTAAAAAATAGCCAAAGGGGTGATTCTCCAAGGAAGTAGAACTGCTTGCCAAGATGTTTTTTGGATGCGGAATGTTCACACAGATTCAATGGTAACTGTGCAAATTCAGTACCGAAATCCATTGCGGTTCTATGTGGAAACCAAATTCAACTCAGAAAGTCATAAATCCACAGAATCACTGAACAGCTGAGCTTGGAAATGATCATGGGGATCATCTAGTCTGCTGAAAGTAAACTTCAAAATTAGTACAAGTTACTCAGGTTGAATCGTGAAGATTCCACAACCGCCCTGACCGAGCTGTTCTGTACTCAACAACTCTTTACAGTAAGACTATTTTCCATGCATCTACTTGAAATTTCTCTCACTGCAAGTTGTGATCGTTGTTCATTATGCCTATGCACTATGCATCTCCAAGAAAACTGGTGTGTTTTTCTAACTCCTCGTTAAGTACAAAAATCACATCACACTTTAGTGCCCTCCATCAACCACAGAACAAAGCCAACCTCTCCAGCCTGTCCATACTGTATTCTCTATTTCTCTACCTCTTTTAGCGAGGTAATTTTCTGGGCACCACTTCCTTGGGCAATAAAAACCTGGACACAAGCTCTAAGTGGAAAACTGCTACAGACTGAAAATTGGAGATTAGAGTGCAAATTGCTGTCCTTATATCCTTTTCTAGGCACCTGTTTTGGCCAACTATGGAACAAAGAATATTGGGTTAAAAGCATTTTGGATTGACCCAGCGTGTCTGTCTTTATATTTATTATTATGAGCTTATTAGGTTTTTCTTTTTTATTGCCTTTAGCAGTTATTTGTATTACCACAGTGCTTTGATCAGTTATCCTGTTCTAAACAAAGAGGATCAGGACCAAGTATAACTTCTTCTGAACATTTTCTACATGTCCTCAGACAATATCAGATCTCTCTTCTGTATGTTTTTGTGTCTTATTTCACTTTATTCAAATGAAACCTTGCCTGGCAGTGGTTTAATAATCAAAGACTGTTGGTTTTACTGTATTTATCAGAGGTTAAATGCCAAAAAATACTGTACCTAATCATCTGCCTGAAATATGACTCCAGTGAAATAAAAAAAAAAAACTCAATGGATCATTTTCTGCTTAAGTAAAAGAGAAAGTATAAACTTCTTAATCTCCTTTTAATAATTTAAATTAACAAAGACATTCTAAATTTTAGTTAATGAATTTTAAACTCCACATTAAAATAATTTTTCTGTAATGCTAATCAAAATGGTGATTATCAAACAATACAGTGTTTGCCTGAGGTAATTTTTTTAATATGAAATGTAATATTTTCTATTCAAATATGCCAGCTGTTCAAATGTTTTTCAATAAAGTGATGTCTAAAGAAAGGATGATGTATTTTTTTCTAACCTCTGCTTTTTATACTCCCACGCCAAACGAATAAATACTTTCTCTTCTTAAAGTCAAAACTCTAGTGAGGTGGGATTCCATAGTGAAATACAGAAAGAAAAGAAAAGCCAAGAAATTAATAGGGCACAGTCTCATTCCTTTTTTTAATCGGAGGAGTAAAGGCAGCATGAAAACCATACATTTTCTCAAAATCTGAATATTTAAAGCATATAATGATATCTAGTGACTGGCTGCACTTTCTCACATGGTGCATTTCTTGCAACAACCACAAGTCTACTATGACAGTCAAGTCGGGAACAAGCCTGTGCCTGTATAAAGGAGGATCACAAGACAAATATGATTTTTTTTGCCTGAAATCAAAATAAATCATTAATAAATTTGAGGGGCTTTAAGTTATCAAGCATGACTTCACAGTCCTTCCAACACCAGAGGTGATATCTGTTCACTCTCAGTTCATAACCTCTTTTTTAGCTATTCACACACCTTCTCTGGTATTTTCAGCCTCCAATACACAAAAACTTGCAAGCAAACTCATGGTCTGAAAACTGCAGCTGCTGTGGAAAATACTCTAATCAGGTCATGTCCAATTATCTTCTGCCAGAGGAGAAAGTTCTTTCTTTAACAGAATTCACAGAAAACAGGGTTTGGTGTCCCCATCACAGATTTTCTCAGACAGCTGCCCAGCTGCCCTGCTCCTCTTCTATTTGCTACCAAGTTGCACAATTCCACCATGCATTTCTCTTGTACCAGCCAGCATTCCCTGCTCCTTTTCAGCCAAAATAAGATATATTATAAAAAAAATGTTTAAACAGCTCTAGGTAATTTATTCATATTTGCCTAAATTTATAATTTGGAATGTGCCAAGGTCCCCCAGTACAGGAAGACAATGTACAACCCAGTACAGAGTCCCCTTCTTAATAGAGGGTTACATATGCCTCTATTAGCTAAAACCTAAGAATGGGCCTTTAACTAAGCTGTGTATGTTCCCCAGTCTGCCTTTTCACTGAAATTAGAGTTCCTGATTTCGCCGGTACACAGAGAGTTTCTTTGAGTATGGTGAGTCAACAAATATGTTTTGAAATTATACTTTCTAATTCATCAAGCAACTAAGTGGCTTTCCTTTTAATTTGGAAACTGTATTGTTTAAGACCTCTCCCAATTATTTCCACCTACAGCAGAAACATATCTTTATTTCAGCCACATAGAAAGAATAACACAATCTTAAAACACACCTTAAAGCCAAACTGTAGATTGTCCAGGGACTGCAGCTGTAATTCTCTGTGATACTTCTCTTCCCCAGTTCAAAATATCTCAGCCTGAGATATTTCTATTGCTGGGATTTGTCTCCACTTTTTATAATGTTTAATTCCATTCACACTCATCTCATCCGAATCAATACTGCATTCACGCCCTTGTTTTAGTCTTCAAATTCTTCCCATTGAGATTGTCCTTGTATACTGTATTTCTTCTCTGTTTTAAATACTGCTTCTGTAATCTTCCTGATTATCCAATGGCCATTGATTTTTTTTTCTCTCATTCAGCTGTGATCTGTCACATATCCACACTTGATAATGAGAAGACTTCTTTCTATTGTCCTGACTAAAAACCTTTACACAGGTTTAGAGTGTCTTTCTTCTTATCACAGTTCTAAAAGAAAAACATCAGCAGTGGTTGGACTAAAATCATCATCTCACATGAAGACTGCCATTATGTGGAAGGATTTATGAAGTCATCTGTAGATATAAAGTACTAAGATGCCATTTAAAAGGTATAAGCCAGCTCAAATGAGATTAAAAGCATGGTAATATTTATATGACTAGATCTAGAAATACTTCTGGTTTCTCAGGTTCAAGGGTTCATTATGACTTTACTCCCCTGTATAATAAAATACAGGGAAGATTCCTGTCTTCACATTTTACCACATGCTCTGGATTCTACTGCAAGTCAGACATGTATTTGGCATATACAACAATTTATATGTCCCCCTTTCCTAGATGGATTATCAGGCTGTAAGGTTTGCAATGGTACAATGCAATACTTTACAACAAGTGGCAATGTATTATCTAAAATTTACATGTCCTTGAAACACAGGTCCTCTCAGAAAATACAAGTTTAAAATTACATAGCATTCATAGATTAGAATGCCCATCCTGGAATGTCTAAACAGCTGATAGTGCAAATAGGTTGAAAAACTCTTCTTCATTCTGGCATATATTTTGCTAAAAAGATTATTGTCTTCTCAGTGAAACTAAATCTAAACATTCAAATCAAAAGTTCAAACTATTGCTCATATCTGAGGATTTTCATATGTTGCTACCTGCCAATAATGAAAAGCATATGTATTCTCTGTTGATGTCTGTGCAGTATCTATTGCTCCTCCTCATTATTTCAAGAACAATACATCTTGCTGGTGCTATATTATTCCTCCCACACTTCATCCCATGCTGGTTTTGGCTGAGATAATTTTTTTTCATAGTACATAGTAGGGAGAGGGCTATGTTTTGGATTTGTGCCAAACACAGCAGGGATGGTTTTGTTATTGCTGAGCATTACACAGAGTGTTTTCTGGCCTTTTCTGCTCCTCACATCACCCAGGCAGTGCAGGGGCTGGAAGTGCACAAGAAGCTGAGAGGGATCACAGCTAGAACAGCTGACCCCAACTGACCCAAGGGTCCTAGCAAATAAAAGGCATGGACAATGGAAAACAGAAAAAACAGTAATATGTTCTGGGTATGTTTACGCTAGGAGACCTGAGAATTCACCTCACTCCAGGAACTGGTTTTACATGCAGTTATGTCTTGACTGTACACAGAACTTAGTTCTGGAAACACAATTGCTTCTTCATGCTTGAAGCAGATATCCAGTTATCAAAGGAAGAGAAACCTTTGTTTCTCTGCTCCGTTGCAAATTTAAGCATGCAGGTTTTGGCTGTTTGTCTGTCTTGCAGGAAAGATAAGTATGCTGAAACACATTCGAGCAATTTTCATGCTGTTCTTTTAACAGACTAGAAGCATTATATTATGACCACAGCCCTCTTTTCTTTTGATCACAGTGCAGCCACTGTTACTGGGAACACACTGGACTGATTACACACTTGAAAAAAAAACTGAAAGATGGTCGCTCTCCCACAGTATGGCACAAAAAATGAGACTTCTGGAAAATTTCAGAAACTATAAATGAGCTAGTTCATACCATTCTTATTTCTGGAACAAATTTCCTAACAAAGATATTTCCTGATAGTTTCAAGAAGTGATTGAACAAGATTTCAGAACAAGATTGGTTGGGCCTAATGGGTGCTGAATGCGTAGTGATGAGCCTTAAAAACACCCAAAAGGAGTACTGCCATGGCTTTCTCCACAGTGCGCTGTTCTTTTATACCCTGTTCTTTCTGTCATTTTTGAGTCTGGGGAGCAGCTTGTTTGCCACAGGCTCTTGATCAGAGGCTGTGACTAAAGCACCACGCAGGGAATTCTGTTTTCTTGCTAAGACAGAGCCCAGTGGAGTCTGCCTGAAAAAAAAGCTTTTGTCTATCCTCTAGTCAAAACACTCAGCAAGGGCTAAATTGGTTACCAATTTTGTTGGGATTTAACTTCTCTCTTTAAAATTTCCTGGGGCAGCTTAGAAATATGTTCTCAGTAACGTTTTCTTTGATGGAAATGTCTTTCTTGCTCTAACCCTTTCATAGAAAATCACTTTCCATTTCAATTCTTACTGTGCTACTTCCAAAAGAAATAACTTTTATAACAATCTTCAAAATATTTTTGTCTTCTCCAACATTGGTGTCAGAGGCTGATTTTTCTCCCTTTCAAAGATTTTTTCCTTCACAGACGTGCATGGGCCTAATTAGAGGCCTTGGCTGGATAGTTCTAATGAAAGAAAAAAGCTGTAGTATTGAAATGCATTTCATAAAGGAATCTGGAAGTAAGAAGTATAACACTCATCAGTAAATATGGCTGGTTTTGTGAGAGTAAGACCACTGCAAAATTTTCCCTTATTTGGGAGGTAATATTTTTTGAGAACTGAAATCAAGTTAGGCTAAATCTCAGCTGAAAAGCAACAGTTTCCTTTGTCACAGAAGGATCCTTCACAGTTATTCATTTTATCACACAATTTCCTCCCTCTGGGAAGGACACAACATCATCTCATAATGCAGAGAAGTACTTTGTCTATAAGTGTCCATATCCTGTGGTGACAAAACTGAGATACTGCTGTTCAGCAAACAGATCACCCCTTGTAGCACCTGGGTTCCTGTGTAACACACCATGGTGACTGATGGTGCTCAGCTGCACTAGGCTTTGTTTGTTCTGAGGTTAAAGACATTGCTAAACTGTTCTTAAACAGTCACTGCCCTCCACAACTCAGCTTTAGAAATTTGAGCCCATCTCTAAATACATGGATCATTAAGCTTGATGACATAGGAGCCAAACTTTACAGTCACCAGTTCTCCTCAGAATCACAGAGCCATTAATTTATAAATCTAGATGAGAAATGCCCGCTAAGTAAACTGTATAGTCACTATTCTGAAAATAAGATCTCTGGCACAGATGGATTTCAATGGACTGAAAAATCAGTGTGAAAAATCAGTGATGTCTTTACAGAATGTATCTAGTTACAGGACTGTGCAAGTTCCACTCTCGATGGTACTTTGCAGCTCATCCTTATGGATACAGACTGAGACAGTATTTCTCTGAATGATCTGTGGATCTTGTTCCATGACTTGTTTGATGTAACACTGCAATTTTTCAACTTGCCCATATTATTTACTTTAGCAATACTTACAACCTAATTTTTGTATCTCATTTCAGTCATGTTCTGTCTTTATTTGATTAATGTTATGCCTTTGTTTCAGGTTTTAAAATAAAATGTTACCTACAAGTTACTAGATCAGTATGATCTAGGGCTTTTAGAGATAACCCTCTGTTTTGCGTTTCTCCTAATTCTCATCTGCTTCATTTGCATTACCAAACATTAGGGGTGATTGTAATCCTGTGTGTGCTAGTTACTCAGACTCTAATATCTGCCTGATCTTTTATTAGCTGATATTCTCCAAGAGCCTGTTCATTACCTCTCTCTATTCCCATATTTTTGATAATTTCATTATTCTATAGCATCACTACCCTTTTCCTCTCCAACCCAGAGGTCCAATGCTGCTTTTTCCAGTTCAGGCCAATAGACCACCAGATGCCATCTGCCTTATCTGAGCTGTATTCACCATAAACGCTTTTTGGATAACCAAGATTTGCTGGTTATATCTTCTGTGTAAAGATTTTGGCAGTCATTCTTGTGATATGGAACAGTTAAAATTTTCCAGAGGTTTTTGGCATCTCTGACTACACATGTTCAGGTAATTTTCACCATATTTCTGCAATCTTATCTTTAGCTTTGATTAAATATATTAGCACAGCCTAACATATATTGTCAGACTCACAACAAAGAGCAAAACTTAAAGGAAGTACTGTATTTACCTTTTTGAGGCAAGGTTATTCTCTGGACACCCTGAAAACATTTTGATAGTTTTAAAAATGAGTTTTTTATTCCCCTCAGATAATTCTGGATATAAAAAATAAATCTGTAAAAAATCTTTCTCACATAGCCTTTAAACATGCTTTTTATACTTTCTGTCCAGAAAGTCTCTAGAAAAACCTTATTTTTGCCTTAATTTTTAACTTAATTGCCTTAATTTTTGCCTTAATTTTTGCGAAAGGTGTCCTCTGGAAACAATTGGGAACTGACATCCTCAAAAGACTGAACTATTTCATCAACAATTACAAATTTCTGCAACCCTGCCCACCAGGGACGGAAATTAGAACATAAGCTTAATTTACCTAACTGAATAATGATGACTTATGGACCTTAGTGATGTGACTTAGATTTCATTAAACTAGATACAAAAGGTGCAGCATAGAACAACTTCCCTAAGTCATACTTATTCTGCTTTGACTCTCTTGAAAAGGTATTAATTAAGTTGCCTGTTTGCTCAGGAGTTCAACAGACTGAAGTTAAAATGCTGTGTATTTTCAAGGATTTACCACACATCTGTGCTTCACAACTAATTGCAAACTTTCTCTGTTCAGACTACAGGCAGTTTTGGAGTGAGTGTTTGCATGTGTTTGTTTGTGTGTGTGTGTGTGTGTGTACACTTCAGTTCCTTCCACACAAGAGAATTAGCTCATTTAAATCATGGAGACTGAAGACTCCCTACAGGTGGCACCACTCTGAGGACATTGTGATTAAAAATGACTAATGATGACATGATGACAAGAGTGAATCCAGCTAAATAGACATTCAATGAGGAAAAAATTAATTCCAGTACTCCATATAAAAGGAGTCTGGGGTAGTAGTTTATATGTCAGACCTAATTTTTTGAGTGTACTCTTGTTACTTACCACAGCAAGAGTTTAAATAAGCAACCCATAGGTTGATCCAGTTTAGAATATCCTCTGGGAACCTAACCAGGAAATTTTGTGCCCTGGTTTTGGGCTTCTTGCTCCCTGCTCAGAATTTCTACATGCACATATGCCCACTGGTAGCCTAACATGCCTAGTCAGGGAAATTATAAAAGATTTAAATATTAAACCAGGAATCCATTTGATTATTGCAGCTTCAGCTGCATCATATTCAGAGTTTTAATGGATGATGCTACTCTTTAACATTCTTCATATAGATATGTGGCTCCAGCTAAGTTTGAGAAAATTAGTTCTTCAAAATCACTAAACACTTGCAATTTTTTAATGTAAAAACCCCCCACAGATGTCCTCCATGTCCCCAAAACATTTGAAAATTTGTAAATATGTACTGATACTCACTATGCAAGTTCTAGTGAGTGATCTATTGATTGCAATAAAATCCTCAAATAGCTTCCCCTGCAATTGATGTTAAATACAATCTTTTCAAAACAGGTAATTTGCTGGTTATTCACTGAAAAAAAAAATTCATTATTGTTTAGCTGCAGAATAACTTTTCCTTTGAGACTTTCTCCCCAAGGATTTGTTCATCCTAGTGCTAATGTCACTTTCAAATAGCATATGAAGGTCAGTCTTATTAGAAAGATTTTGTTTCATTCTGGTAGTTAAGGTAGTACTTTCATAGGCTGACAATCAACTGGCAGTCTATGAGATGCTTTTTGAGTAATGAAGTGTCTAGGTTCTCAGTTTTAATAAGACAAGCAGATACTTTGCTTTTCATCCCAAAGACCAACCAAACCTCTTGTGTTAATCAACCCAGTCTGAAGCTATGAGATTTATCTACCTGACTGATGAAAGGTTTTAAGTTTTCAGACTATGTTTTGAAAAAAAAAATAAAAGTGTGGCCAGCATCCATTTACTGAATGATTATCCTGCATCAAAAGCATCTCTGTGTCCATAGAAAGGGATCTTTTGCATTCCTGTCTGAAACTAAACTGAGACTAAAAAATTAATTCAAAGTACAACAGAATCTCTCTTAAACTCCTCAGACTGATGACATGGAAGAGGTTGTAGGGTGGATGAGACATATTAAAATAATTTCTGTTCTTTACAGTTCAGAATGAGTTTAAAAGTAGACTAGCAGAGAAACAGTGAGAAGTGGGGACATTGTCAGGGGTTCTGGACAGATGGATGAAACTTCTGTTTATCCATATCTGACAACTGAAAAGCTTTGATGAGAGACCCCAATATTTCCTGTGGTGAAAGACCCCAGTATTTCCTGTGTTAGAAGGAAAGAAAGGACTAGTACAGGTCTATTACCTACTCCCTCCCTGTTATCTCTCTACGCAGAGGTTCCAATCCAATATTTCCCAAATTCTGTAGAACTCAAAGTAATTCACAGACTAATATAAGTTTGAAACACTATAATCTGGAGAGAACAACAGTCATCATGATCCTGTTAAAGGGGATGTAAACAATCCTGTACTTGCCTGGAAGTCAAGGAGGGACTTAATAGTGCCACAGCTTCCAGAGCTGAAGAAAATCACTAACTACACCAGGGCCCTATTTTGTCTGACTCCTCAGCATTTCAACAAGACCAGTAATTGTTACTCAGGTTGAAACACTACACAGGAATAGATGTGTCCAGTTACTCCATAAGTGTATGTGAGAAAAAAATGTTTTTCAGACACACTAATCTGCTGAGATATCTGCAATATTTGTTATGTATTTTGGCTAGCCTTTCTAGTCAGATTTTTAATGATGAGCATTCAAAAGCCTATGAAGTGCCTGTGATTGTACCACAGCTAGGAAAGGTTGAAGTTGCCCTTATCTCACACACCTGAGTTAGTGTTGTAGGGGGAGGCAGGTGCCCAGGTGCTGGCAGCAGGGACTGAAGGAGATCTCTGTGAGGAGAGGCTGGGTCTTCTCCATGCTGGATGTAGCTGGAGCCAACCCACCCACTGCAGGGCACAGCTGAGCCCATGGCTGAGGTGGGGCATGCCAGGGAAAATACATGTAAGAAAGGAGTGAGGGGAAAAGTATAAGAAACAGCTCTGTGAACACTGTTGTTGTGAAGCAGGAGAAACACCCAGCAGCAGATAGAGGAGTTTGAAGTGAGCCTGGGAAAGGAAAGATTTTAGTTTAATGTTTGTCTTTTTGTTTCACTCTGCTAAAGTCATTAATTAAATATTTATTTTTATTTGTAATAGATTAAGTTGTTTTTTTTTTCCTGAGTAGGATCTGTTTTGCCAGTAGTATAACTCATAGGACATCTTCCTGTCTTTCTCTCTGCATGGACCTTTTCCATTCCCATCTCCCTGCTTCCTCCCCTTTATCCCACTGAGGGTGTGTGAGAGAGCACATGGATGGTATTTTGGCTGCTGTCTAAGACTAGTCTGGCACAGATGGTGGAGACTCGGGTTATTTTTCAACACCCAGTCTG
Source organism: Aegithalos caudatus (assembly GCA_013389925.1). Classification (NCBI taxonomy): domain Eukaryota; kingdom Metazoa; phylum Chordata; class Aves; order Passeriformes; family Aegithalidae; genus Aegithalos; species Aegithalos caudatus. The sequence goes on from WEIU01003909.1 coordinate 24,405, forward strand.
GACACATTTCAAAAAATGTTACCACATGCATGACTATGCAGGGCAATGAACTGTATGTTGTTTGGTTCTGCTTCCCTTTTTTGTACAGAGGTGGGAACAAGTCACACTAATTAAAACACTTCCTGAAGATATTTTTTTCCTGTTTCTCAAGACATCTGAACTTTTTGGTACATTCTGAAATGAATGTCCTCCCTCTCATCTTTCTCAGGGACACAGGGTCCCCCCCCATATTTACCTACCTGCTCTCTATTTTCCTCTCCATCAGAGCTGTGCACCTTGTTCTCCACCCAGCCCATTCCCTTGGGAACAGACCAGTTGTTGGTCACAAGCTCCATGGAATACACTCTAAGAGCCCCATGAAGTACACTTTGAATATTGCTTTAGCAAAACCCACGTATAGGCAATAATTCTAAACATTTCTTCAGCAAGGTGTTCATTATGTGTGAAGCTTTCTTTTTTTTTCCCTTAATAGAACTAATCATTGTGGTTTTTATCTTAGTAAATGGATCAAAAAGAATTCCCCCAGAAGGTTTTACCATGTTGTAATGCTTCCTCCCAAGTTAGCAGCATCACTTCCAAATGTCCAAGTTATTCCATTCTTGGATACTTAACTCTATAAATAGAAGGATTATACTCAGTTTTCTCAATCCTCTACTCATATATGTGCTTACCTATAATTGAGACCTCTTCCTTTACATCTCCTTGCTAAGAAATTAGGTCTGTGAGTATCTGAGAGATAGGATGAGAGAGTTTAAAGTGCTTGATACTTGTCAAATTCTAGATATAAATTAGACTCTGTAATTTTAAAAAATTCATTTAAATTCCATTGAAATAAAAAGTATTAGCCCAGTCTAATTTGCATATACATCTATGTAAATTCAAATTAAGTAATGAATAACAGCATATGCTTCATCTGAGATATTCTCATTTTTCTCCTTAGAAAATAATCTTAAACAAGCACAAGGTATGCTATATTCACAACTTTTTATGAGAAAAAGATCTTAGTAAATAATATCATTTATAGGTGACAATAGCTTTAAAACCTGATTTCTTGGACAGCGTGCAATGTTTCTACTTCTTGTTTGATAAAGTAACTGCAACTAAATTAGTCTGCAAATTTATATGCAGGAACTGCAGTCACTAATTGGAAGCTGAATGCACCAGACACTCCACTAGCCCTAGCCTATTTCTGTACCAAGTAATAGGATTATTGCTAACTCTGTCCTTACATATTGTGTTCAAGGAGAAAAGCACTGAAAAATTCAAAGGTTTAATTTAGGCACCATTAGTAATATACTGCCACTCGTGGACTATTCTGTGCTGATAGGCAAAATTAGCTACTCAGCAGGGAGCAGAAAAAAGTGCACACAGAAAAAAAATATAAATTAGAATGGCCTTTACATTCATCTCACTGTATGGCATGTACTTTTCATTACTGCTTATATATATTTTGGTTCATAAAATTCAACTGTATAAAGTGGACATAAAACATGCATAGTGTTTTCAATTCAGATTACTAGAACAGACCTCTTAATAGAAAGGTACTAATATGAGCTATTTCCTTCATATATGACCCTGAAATAAAATAGTTCATCAATTACTTCCAGCTAAATCTACCAGCTGAGCAAAAGTAATAAACTCTTGAAGGTCAAATATTGGTTCTTATAAATGCCTGGTTCATTTCCTAACAAGACACTTTTAAAGTGTAAAGTGTCTTGTTTCACCAAACTAGGGCATTGCTTTCTTTAAATAAGAGATCCTGTGCAGTCATCCATCCCACTACTTTAATAGACAGATATTTATAAAGAAGCCTATTCTGACCATAGCTTTTGTATTACTCACTCCTAGCAAAATGTAGGAAGCTTTCATCAATTCTCATATGCAAGAAAAGACATAGTTTTGTATATATGCACAACTTCCTTCTGCTCACTGTAAAGGATTTGAAGATTCAGTGAAAATCTGTTTAATGAAGATCATGAAGTGTTGTCAGTGAGGCTGTTAGTACTCTTAATGTCTTTCTTTTCCTTGTATGCCAAGTTCATACATATCAAAAGCATTGCTTTCAGGAATATTAGTAATAGATACCTCACATACCATCACCACGATGTGATGATTTTCTTTCCCATCAAAACTATTTTTTTTTATTTTTACTTTTTCTTCTTTTTTTTTTTTTCTTTTATTTCTCTTTTCCTTTTTTAATCTTATTGATTGAATACATAATAGGGTGTGTGTCATCCTTTGGGAAACATGAGGATTCAAGCAAGATGGCATGAGCATTCTAATTTGGCTCAATTTCATTCCAACAAAGCATTTCTGCAGGCATTACTGTCTTTGCAACATCACAGTATCATAGACTCCTTGGTAAAAAGATAAATTCTTCAAGGAGGATACAGATACAATTTTAAAAACTTTATATTAAAAAGAACTTTTAATGGTATAAAGCACAGTTTTTATTTCTGATTGTATAATGTAATCTATATTAATCAGATTACTTCTTTGGTTTTAGCCAACTTTTCTATCTGAGGATGATTTTAAACTCAATCTTTTAATTAAGATAGACCATTAACAACATTTAATATTAACAAGTTTCAAAGTTATGCATTTTTTAAACAGAAGAGAAGATTAGTAGAAAAGAATAGATGGTAATTTGTAGGGCCAGATACTTGATATATTACTGGAAAAAGAGACATCCTTGAATTTGTTTCAACCCAAGAAGGTGAAAAAAGAAATTGAAATTAAAATTAGATGATTTGTGGAAACTAATTTAAATAGGATCCTGCATAAATGAAATTACAGAACCTGAGAATATCCTGTATTTACATTTCAGAAATGTAAAGGTTACAGAATTCTTCCTGATCAAAATGTAAGTTGGTTTTATTTTACAGACAGAGTTCCAAGGTAGGCAAATCACTGAGATTCATTCCCATTTTCATAATTGTGGAAGTTTGACTTATTTTGGTTGTTTAAGTCACACCTGAAGAGAAAGTTTATCTGGACAGGCTATGAGGTTGTCTGTTTTTGTCAGATAAAATTAGACAATTTCTTCTTTCACCTTCCTAAATTGAGACATTTATTTACCTATAATGATGCCTAAAGATTTTTATCTTTTTATATTATATATGTATTTATGTATTTGTAGCTTTTCTAAATTTTTAATATATACCTCTATCGTTTCTAGGATTTTCTTACACTTTAAAATAGTAGATTACCCTTTCTCACACATTATGCCCCCCTTCTTGAAATTCTATTTAGTCTTATTTTCAAGAAAAGAATTTCTAACAAGGACACCATGTTTTGCACCAGCATCTGGGAGACATAACAAAATACAGGGCTAAGAACCCTTGGAGAGACTCAGGCAGGCCCTAGGCTGGGGTACCAGGACATCCGGTCTCCTACTGGATGTACTTCCTAGATACGCTAATTAATTAAACTTATAAAATTTGTGAAAATCTGATGCTAGATGTGGGCATAGCTATATTTTGAGAGCATGAAAGTTTTCATTAAAGAACTGCTCTTTACGTTACCACTTTAATACCATTTGGAAAGCTTGTCTTCCAATTCTAAGCAACAGTGGCATCATGATTAAACATGGGTTAAAGATTTCAAATGTTCTAAAACCCTGGACTCTTCTGAGGGAATAGATGACCTCAACCTTTGGAAAAGGAGGCAGAGAAAAAGTTTGACCACTTGCTGTCTTCTCTTACCTCCCCTGGAGACCATATGCATTCTATCTTCCTTTTACAGGTGATTCAGCATATAAATTCTTCTGAATAAGATCTCAGGGAGCCACAGCACATAGTCAGATCTAAATGAAAGAGCTGGAGCCTGTACATCACCCACAAGGAAAATAGCACTGAGACAACACAGGAAAAATTCAGCTTTGCTTGCTCAGTTCCTGGCCATTCTGTGTATCTTGCTTCACCATTTTAACTGTTTCATAATGTAGTTATGTTACAGAGTGGTCTCTGCAATCATCCAGAACATTCCCTACCTGTATACTCATTAAGAAACTGAACTTTTATGCCAAGTGTTACAATCAGTTCCTCCCATGTGGTTTCTTTCATGATAAATGCAAAGGGTAACTCTTTATTTAGCACCTTCTAGATGTAAATAAGTGCTTCTATTGGCTTTTTGGATCTTTAAATCATGTGAATAGCTGCTGAGGTGATTAGCACTATTATTTGGTGGATGAGGATGCAATTTGCTCCCCTTTTATAGCAACATTTATCATCCTCTCCAGACTGGGAATGTTTATTCAAATAGCACAAATAAAGAAAAACTAGAAAGACTAGCGATTAAAATAAGCAAGATTATTTTCAGGACACACAAAATGAGCACATTACTTGAAATTGAACAAAAAAGCAAGATAAACCAGGTGGAAAAGAATTTAACTAAAATTTAAAAGTTGGATAAAAAAATGAATGATTTTTTCATAAGCATGTAGTGAAGCTGATAGGGCAAATGCAGGATTCACCCTGAGTTTAAAAAAAACAGGTACTAGTGTCTCAGTTTGGTCAGGAATGAAAACTATATTGGTGGTACAAGATGGAGATGGCCTTTCTTAAAAACAGCAGCCAATAATAGAGTTTACAACAAGAGAGGAGAATCAGTAGCTCTTTTTTGTTGCATCATGCACTTCAAAGTGAATACTCTTTCCACGTTGTCTTGTCAAACATTACTGTGAAAGTTGTAGGGGATTTTGCGAAACCTTTTTGCAGTAAAATATACTGGACGAGAAAAAGGTGGAAACGACTTTTGCTAAGACAAGGGATTTACCACTGAGGAAACATTGTAAGTAAATTACTCCTTTATTTTGGTTTTCCTTAGATAATTTGATAGAGGCCTGAACAAGTGGTGATAAATGAAGTAAACATATTTCAAAGAAATTCAAATTAAATCCATCAACATTTAGTGACAGAAGTGGTCCCACTGATACCTGACAACTGTTGTATGAACAAGCATTTCAAGTATTCAGAACACTGATGCACTGGGTCCCACTGAACAGAAAATAAGCATATCTCATTTATACTTTACTGATTAATGGATTTTTTGGTTTTTTTTCCATTACAAGACGTACAAGCCTAAATGGAAAGAAAATTAAGATTTGTAAAAGGAAACGTTAGGATACTAGCTCACAAATATTTACAATCTTTCTAAACATAAGCAATCTCTTACTTCTGTTTTTTCACATTTAGTGTCAAAGCCTATTGTGTTTTTTTATTACGTAATGGGCATGGTCCTAAGTTAACAATTGCTCTCTTTCTCTTATTCTTAACCTTTTTAAAGGGTGATTCATTCCAGAGATTAATTAGCTATTTTAAAATGGAATTAAAATCTTTTGGGAAGTGCCTCTCCCTCTTACAGGCACCTACAGTCGTGTTTTAGTAGCTCTTGGTTGCTGGAATGGATAGCACTGATAGAGTGAGGCATAATTTCTACTTGTTCCTGCTAAATTAGTATGTCAGCAATGGCCCCACCCTCAAGAAGCCAGTATATTTTGGGGGAATTTTTAGAACTGTTAATATCATTGAGTTTTTCTAACCTTGAAGGTCCACATTGTCACAGTTCCAGAAGCAATGCTGGAATCCTGGGTGGACACATACAATTAACATATATTAATGTTTATTAATGTGCATAATTATGTTTTATGAAGTCATGCTATGTGTGTTAGGATGTATGACAATAAGTTCAGGAAAACTAAAATACCTCTGCTTCATTCTCTACTAGCTGACTTACGGTTTGCTACAAAATGCTTCTTGTGGCTTATACTGTGACCATGTAATATGTTCTCATCACCTTCAATTGACACTTCTGTCAGAGTCTAGAATTATAAAGGAATCAGTTTAATGTCTGCTGTTTTCAAAGTGCTCCTTTGGGGCCAAAACACAAAAACCCAATTTGGTTAGAAAGTCAAGATGAGAATGTATACAGTGCAAATCTTGAATTCAAGACACTCTTACTGAAGTTGCGTGTGTACACACAGAAATATATCTTGACCTATTTGCCTTGCTTTTCATCCAGGGATATTGGGTTTGTGTGACAAACATTCAGTAGCAGCAGGGTGGGGGACAGAGGGAGAATTTCAACAGTGGTTTCTGTGAGAAACTGCCAGAAGCTTCCCCTATATCCAGTCGAGACAATGCCAGATGGCTCCAAGACAGATGTGTCACCGGCCAAAGCTGAGCCCATCAGTGACAGTGGTAGTGACTCTGGGATAATGTATTTAAGAAGGGGAAAAAGTTACCGAGCAGAAGGAAAATGCAGCCAGGGAAAAGTGAATATATGTGAGAAAAACACCAAGATCAGTGAAGAAGGAGGGAGAAGAGGTGCCAGGTACCAGCCCAGCAGCCCATGGCAAAGACCATGGTGAGGCAGCTGTGCCCCTGCAGCCAATGGAGGTCCATGGTGGAGGACCCCATGCTGGAGCAGGTAGATGCCCAAAAGAAAGCTATGACTCTATGGGAAGCACGTTCCTGTCAGGATGTGTGACCCTGAGGAGAGAGGAGTCCATGCTGGAGCAGGTTTGCTGGAAGGACTGGTGAGTCCACAAGGGACCCACACTGGAGCCATCTGTTTCTGAAGGACTGCACCCCTTGGAAAGGATTCATTGGGGAGAAGTTTGTGGAGTACTATCTCCCATGGCAGAGGGGAAGAATTCCTTCTCCTGAGGAGGAAGCAGCAACAGAAACAGCAAGTGGCACTCATTCCCCATCCCACTGAACTGATAGCAGGGGAAAAGGTAGACAAATTGAAATAGCAAAGAAGGGATGGTTGAGTTGAAGGTGCTTTAAAGATTAGGTTTAACCTCTCATTGTCTTACTCTGATTTTGATTGGAAAATTCAATTACTTTCCCCCAGGTCAAGTCTGTTTTCTCCACCACTATAATTGCTAAGTGATCTCCCTGTCTTTACTTCAACCCACAACCCTTCCGCTATATTTTCTCTACCCTGCTCAGTTGAGTAGGGGAGTAATAAAAGGGCTTTGATGGATCTGGTCCAGCCTACTCGTCAGGAATTAATTCCTCTTTGGTTTACAACACTGTTGAACACAGAATCACGGAATCATTAAGGTTGGAAAATACCTCCAAGATGTAAGGCTCCAAAAAACTCACTCAACAAGGCTTTTAAAAGGGCTTACGGTTTTTCATGTACTCTGAGTTACAGTCACAGGAGAAATACTAATAAGACATCCTCAAGAGGTCAAAACAACAAGAAAGACTTTACTGGCAACCTTAGAAAATCACAGGACTTTAGCAAAATGTTTAGAATAGCATTCAATCAACATGAAACCCTTCTCAGAGCATTAACTCGGCCCATTAAACTTAGCAATTCTAAGCCCATTCAATTTTAAGTTACTTGAAAATTCTAAGAGGAAATTAGAAGAAGAAAAAGGAAGAAAAAGAAAGAAAAAGATAAAGATATGGGGAAAAAAAAACCCACAATCCAAACATAGCTATCACTTCTGGTAGTAGTTGTATTCAGCAGATAGAAATTCCAAAAGGAAGTACGGTCAAGACGTGCCTCCTCCTGTTCTGCTTTAAATACTCCTTGACCTCCTGAGCCCTTCCCCAGGTGGGGCTTGTAGTCATTTGTCCACATAGGAGCTGGGTTAGGGGCTGCAGAAGCAGGTGTGGAGCATTGCCTCCAATGTGCCAGAGATTGGCAGCCACTGCAGGGCTGGGCAGTGAGATGCAGAAAGGGTGAGATGTAAGGTGTTCATCACCTCACCAGAGCAAAACCTGAGCTGCCCCTTGCCACAGACACTCACCTGAAATATTTGGAGCCAGTAATCCCTCCAGGCTCTCACACAAGCTCATTGAGTCCAGCCTTTGACAGAACACCATCATGCCAGATAAACCACAACAATCCAGTCATTTTCTGAACACCTCCAGGCATGGTGAATCCAACACTTCTCTAGAAAGCCCATTCCTGTGCTTGGCAACTTTTCAGTGAAAAAGTATTTCCTTATGTCCAACTTGCAGTTCCCCTGGCACAGTTTGAGACCATTTCCTCATTATTATATCTGTTACCCCATGCCTCCTGCACTGCTTATTTCACAGACTTAAATTCAAATTATAATTTCTTCACAGTAGGCATTATTTTTCTGTTACCTGTACTCCCTATGCTCCACTACAATGGGCCCTTGAACTTTGCATCACATTCCAAGACAATACTTGAAAACAGAATGCTCTTAATAAATCTCTAAACTCCATTAAAAATGAAATTATGAATGATGGCAAATAATTTAGCAATTTCTCTATGGATGAATTAAATGGAATTCATGTACTTCTCAAAATATGCTAACAAATAACAAAACATGCTACAAACTTGGGAAGTTATTAAAGAGGTACACTTTGCTGAAATGACTTGCGCTTTACTCATCAGCAGAAGAAATTTTAGAAGATATGTTTCTTTTGGGCTGATTGCTCTATGGTTACCTCAGCTTTCTCTCAGCCTTCTCCAGCTGCAAGCCCTACAATGCAATTACCCTGGGAGCACTGCAGGACTCCAGCAAGAAGCTGGAAAGTGTTACGGATATGGGAAATGTCTTCACAGTGAAGAGATAATAGATGAAAAGTCAGGGTACTGTAATTAAAATGCAGCTAAGAGCTGCAAACTGATATTTAAACTCTTGAAATTCTTAGCTTTCAGAAAAATGAACCAATGACCCAAAGCAGTCTTGAATTGCTGAGAACAAAGACACTGTTATATAATTCAGTTTGTTTCCTCTTTGAGGAAATAAATACATAAGCAGACTTCTACTAAGAAATATTTTCCGTGAATTACTTTTAATTATGTACTGCAAATATTAAATAGGAGCACAAGACACAATATAGTAACACAATACAGAAAACTAAAGTGCAAAGGAAAAACTGAGTTCTACTTTACCACACAGAAGCAGGGCACTGGAGGCCTGTAAACCTGAATATATGTGTTAGAAACAAATTCTAAGGTTAATGATGTGTCATTTTAACAGAAACTACATCCTAGGCATCTACTGAAATGCCATACGCAAAAATGCCATATTAAAAGCAGCATATGCAGGAGACAATTCTATCACAACTGCAAGAAAAAAAAAAGTTTACTGACATTTAAATTTTGATGCAAACAGCTATGCTAAACTAAGCAAAACTTATTCTAGAATCACCTGCTTAAAGCAAGTCACAAATACATAACTGTATCGATTCTCTCTGCATCCTTTTCTGCTTCAACTGATGAAAATGAGATTCAAGAACAACTTTTACTGAGAAAAATAGCCTGATACATCAATGAGCCAGTACACATCTGTACATAGTTAAACACATTATTTACATGCTTTATTCAATGGCATGCTTAATTTTCACTTAGGGTATATCTTACTACAGTTCACTGTAACATTCAGTATTGTAGACAAGTGATTATTGCATCACATATTGACTATGTCAAAAATTCCTAAAAGCAACATTTTTTTTATTATTTGAGTTGAGAGCTTAAAAAACAATTTTTGGTGTAGCTGCTCAGTAAATACTTCAAAGAAATTTTCTGTATTTGTATGGCTATTCAAGGATAATGTCCAATGTATAGTCATCGCTGACAATTTGATTGTTAATTATCCTAGGAATTCTCTGATGATATTTATTTATATTGTACATAAAATGTTACCTATGTTAACTAAATTAGAAATTACTCCTCCATATATACTTGTTTAAATTGGAACAGACTGTTTCTCTACAGAACAATTGTAACAATGGATTTGCCTTTCATTACATTTTCATGCGCTCACTATCATTAATTCCTCATTTACACAATTTAATTTTTTTCTTTCAGAGGAAAAAAATATTAAGTACATTTCTGGGAGTAGAGAGAAATGCTCATTCTGCTGCTGAAGGTCAGGAATTCCAGGGGTTAGATGTACTCCAGTTTTGAAGACAAGGCATGAGACCCAAAATTGTCTCCCTCCTGTCCTGATTTCCATCTTTTGCTTTTGCTCTCCTTCTCTAAACATCTTCCTTCTTCTGCTTTCCAGCACTTATGTTCTTCCTTTGGCTTGTCCATTTCACAGCTGATGCCACAAAGAGATGAGGAGGAATATTATATTCTGACAGTGGGGAAGCAGTTCTCTCCTTGGAGAACTGGCAGTCAGGTCCTCCTCTTTCTGCATCACTATTTCTTTATTTTAGTTTTAAAAGGTCCTCTGGAGTTGGTAGTTGGAAGGTCTTTAGGAAATGTCTCAATTTTCAAACTGTAATAACGTCTCTTGTGGTTCCCCATACAGATCGAAGCAGTGGTTGTTTCAGTGTCATACAGAGCTGGAAACATTTTTCTTCTATTGTACAGTATGGCGACAGATTAGGGTTATATATTCCAGACAAGATTTTATCAGTTCCTGAACGCCAACTAAATCTGACCTTCTTATACAGCTTGAGTTTAAGGGTCCACGGTGCTCTCTTACTGCAGGCAGGATCTACAATGCAACAATCTGAAAGAAATTTTTTTGCTTTTATTAGTGAGATTTATTGACAATGGGACCTTTCTCTGTAGCTTGCTGATTATGTATGTTTGATTATCTCTGAGTCCTCATCAAACACAAGATGAAGTGAGGTGGGAGTTTATCTGAGCCACAGATTATGCAACAAACACTTGCATATGGATTATACAACAAAAAGGCAAACCAAAGTCAAGGTCTTTTCTCCTCAGTTACATGTTACTTCTCCAGCACAAAACATACACTCTGTACAGACACAACTGACTTATAGATGTACATGCCAGCATTTAAAATAAAGAAAACTAGGAATCGGCAAAAATGTGGTGATGATAAATCTCAGATGGTATGGAGATTTTTTCCATCTCCCTCTTGAAAGTGTTAAAAATATCCATTGTATTTCTCTGGGGTTTTGGGGGGGTTTTTTGGTTGTTTTTTGGTTTTTATAAATTAATTTCTTAAATATTGAGAGAATCTAAATGGGGAAAATTATTGTCATTATTTGTTAAGAATTTTGTGAGACACACTTAAATGGTTGAAGTACATACTCAAATCTCCATCATTTATATTATAGGCACGCTTGTCATCTGTATTTATGTTATTACCACAATATCTTTACCCTTCATAATCTTCAAAATATTTAACCTTTAAAAATTCCTGATGGCAGAGTAGTAGTATTAGTGTTACCTTCATATAGAAGCAACAGCAGGATTGTAATACCTGAACTGTTTTAATAGTATTGTATAGTGCAGTAGAACTATTGTGTGGTATAGTTGTGGTAGTATGTATATGTAACTGGGCAGACATATCGTAAAGACCAATATTCCCTTAATACTGAAACATGTACTGAAGTAACTAGGTGTCTAGAGGGCTTTTCAAATTTCAAATTATTTGAGCTTTTTCCTATTCACATCTTTATCCATCCGTATAGTTATACTGTTCCCACAACATTCAAAAAGCTTTGTTTACATTGCTCTCAAATATTTTGAACAGTTCTAGCAGCTGCATGATTCTTTCTCCACATCCCAGATGAAAAAGGAAAACTCATGGTCAAATTTAGCAGAAAATATTTTAGATGGTGCAACTCTGCATATTATTCTAATTTCTTAAGCCTATGGAGTTTGTTGATGCTGAGTGTATGCAGCCATGACACTCAAATGCAGTGCAGAATTTTCTTCGGCGAAGTTCAAACATTGAGCTGTTGAAGCGTGCCAGTTCTCTAACCTTGTCCATATTAAAGATGTAATATAGATAATTTTAAATAGGCAATGCCTACAGTGGGTTTTTTTGTTGTTGTTGTTGGGTTTTTTTGCTAGTTTTATAACCTTATTATACCAAAATAATCTTTGTCCTACTGTTAGGGGACAAGAGATAACAAACCTGTAGTGGGATAACATCTCGATGTGAAGTGGTACAGCAAAAAGAAAACCCTTATTTCCACATCTCAGAAAGACTTCTTCATTAAAACAGTGAAGTATTTTAATAACTCATGTGATTACACTCTTTCATAATTTCAGAATCTTTTAGAAATACTACTTAATGAAACATTATAATACACAAAATGGCAGGCTTTGGTAAGGGGCAATAATAAGTAAAATTACATCAAAATTGTGCATACAGGATTTTTTTTTTCAGATTTTAAATACACAATTAAAAACTGTCTCCTTTATATCACTCCATCATACATCAAGGTCTATTTTCCTCTAATTATACACACAGTAATAGTATATTATAATAACTAAAAATGAGACCTGTTTTACTTCAAAACAAATTTAGAGGTGGATGAGAACTAATACACAGTTTCCTTCATTGACTACTATTAAGTAAAATCGTTTTTTTCTCCAGCTGACTATACTGCTGAGAGCCATAGTAGCAAGAAGGTAGATTGGATAAATGATAGTTTGGATATAAGTTTGTCCCATGCCAGAAAATCAGCATTATTTAGTGCTTACTGGATGATTTATGGGACAAAAAACTATGCCCTGCAGGATCTTTTAGATGGCTAAACACTTGTTAGATGACCAGGCAGGGATGTATTCCAGTGTCTCTACATTTCTGGATTAGGATAAAGGTTAGTTCAAGGATAGTTATAGTGATGCTCAGGATGGTTATGGTGCTTCATCTGAGTCCTTATCTCTGAAACCACTGGATTCTTGTTATTATCTAGAGTCCCACAACTGTCATAACAGATTTGTACTGAAATAAAACACACCTCTAAATAATATCTCTTAAAAAAATTTCAGCCTTTTAATTACACTTTTACATATTCTTTGAAGTAAAATATCTCAGGCTTCCAGACCTTCCTTGAGCATGTAGGATATACCTCAGCCTGTTAGAAAAGAGAACTCAGAAATATTTTTCAATGATTTATAAAACATTTCTAAAACAGTTTTTGATTCTAAACTTCTTAATTTGAAGGAAAAAAAAAAGGCTAGATTTTACTTAAATGATTATGATGCTTTGGGGTAGAGCCTTCATCTCCCAAAAAGGTATGAACATATGAGAAGGTCTAACAGGAACAATATTTGGTGAAAGTAAAACAAGAACACAGAGCTAAAAAAAAAGACTCTATCACTTGAAGAAAGGCCTGAAAAGAGTGGCTTCTCTTCTCTTCTCTTCTCTTCTCTTCTCTTCTCTTC
>WEIU01003911.1:0-86649 GCA_013389925.1 Aegithalos caudatus
CACCCAAACCAACAACAATCTACCTGCAGAATTCTTCAGGACACATCAGTATGTCAGACCCAGCAGGGCAACTTGAGGCACTTAAATTGCCCCTGCCCCAATCCTAACGATAAAGCCACAAGACATGCCATCATTTCTGAAACTAGTTTTATTACACTAGATTTTAACCATTTTATGATAACAAAGGTCTACTTTTGAAGAGGGAGAGGGAGGGGCCTGGTCCTTTATCCCCTTTATATAAGTAGATATCAATATTTAAACTATTTATAATGTTAAGAGCAAGCCCAAACTCAAGCAGTCTGAAAAAAATATTTCTGGTAAGTTTTTTTTTTTCCAGTCTGGATAGATATTTTCTTGAAGATGCTATAGAAGTGACTGAAATATTTCATAGGAAAACTATAGATTCTTGCACAAGATACTTCCAAGGGAGCTCATTGATTGAGGAATACATGTATCTTTTAAGGATTGGAGATAAAGGAACACAACCTGGTTTTGATGTGACTTTTTTATTCCATGAGCTAAGCATTTCACCAGTGCTGTGAAAAGAAGCCGATGAAGCAGAAGTCCAAGGACTACAGACTGGAGGAAAAAAGAAATGAAAGATCAGCAGGAGCTACAAGAAAACAAGAAGCTTAAATATGGGTGCAAGATAAACAGATGCTAGGAAACAGATTGAAAAAGCCAGTAATCAGAGTAATAGGATATAGAATTTTAAATACATCCTAGTTGTTGTGGGGGGTGGAAAAAAGGAAAAGATGCATGCAGGAATATGGAGGGGATTTATTATTATTCTGTCACTTCTAGAAAGAAAAACGTTTCTGGCATGTTAAGAACTAAGACCTTTGCTGATCAGCATGAACTAGCGTATCACTGCACTGCACCTACTCTATAAGTTCATCTGTATCAACATTAGAGTTGATAAAAAAGCACATTTAGGCATGGCACTGTAATGGTGTGCCAAGGCATACTGGTATATTATTGGAGGCACTTTGTCCCAGTGAACTGAAGAGGCTGAGTGTATCTGAAACTGCAGACAACAGCCATGGAATGACTGAAGGAAGACACTGGAGAAGAGCAATACTACTGGAAAAAATTAACAAGAAGGCAACATTGGAATGAAGGCTTAGGAAAATACAAGCATTCAATGTCATGCCCAATAGTACTCTCTTCTTCAGAATCCACATGACAAAATATCCAGACTTCAGAGCAAACCAGTAAGAAGAACAAAATACAATCAAACAAGAAATGGATAGGCAGGTGTTTTTTTTCCACACATACACCTCCAGTCATCTATTGGCATATTTCCTGCCATGAGCAATTCATCCTTGCTATAGCAAAGGGAAATTCTCAGCTATTTTCCATTGCCCATGAAAAGCAACATGTTCATGCTTTCTGCCAATCAGAAAGCATGAACATTTCTCTTTTCTTTGGGAGAAAAAAATTCTTCTTTTAATCTTGCAAGACATACTTCCCAAAGTCCCATGTGACCAAGTAGTAAGGTAGTTATGCAATCCCCAAACTGCAAACTGGTATGAGTAAATATTTTGGTTTCAAGATGAAGTTTATGTGCAATTACAAATTTTTAAGAAGGATAGAACTCTTACTTCCTAAAGGCAAGCACAGGAGGGAAAAGTCAGCACCATTCAGAATAATCTATAAAATAATAAGGTTGATTTCATTGTTTGCACAGAGTGTCTTGTTATCATGGGAGGCACTTGCCTCTATTCTAAGGCTTTATATTGTGGACTAGATGATATTATAACTTCTTAAGGAATGATACAAGAACTCTAGAAAATATGGCTTAAAGCATCAATTCTATCTGCATAAAGGGAAAGGAAATATATTTAAAGCTCAGAGTTTCACTACAGGGAACAAGGACTCTGAATAGGAATTCTACTCACTCTGGATAGCCTTTTTTTTTTTTTCTTCCTACCTTTCTCAATGATGTTGACTCTAGTTCTATGATAACAGGACAAAGAGATACCTAAATACAGAAACTTCTTTGCGAGACCAAACTGATAAAATGGTGAAGAGATCACTTTACAATACTAAAAAACCATCTCAAAGATGACTTTACAAAATGGGTCCTGACCAAATTGCACTATAAAAACAGATACCACAGAACCTGACCACCTGCACAGTAGGTTGCAACTTGATTTTCATGGTCATCTGTGGGCAGTCACAGAAGAGAGAAATGTCAGTCTACGGCTACAAAAGCTACTTGTATGTGAGGCTAAGCACATTTGGATATTTCTGACTCAGATCTTGGAATTCCTGTAAGCACTGACTTTGTTTTCTGCCTCATAATGACCGGGCTGCACAACGTCCTTCTGCACAATGAGAATGTACAGACAGCTATGGTTGTTCATTTTGGTTTGTTAGTTTTTTTCTTGTGATATAAAACTACATGTAGCAGCATGTTCTGAGACTTCTCTGAAAGCTCTCAAGCACAGAACATTCTCCTAGAAACGTGACTGGGGATTTATATTAAATTTTCCAGGACCAGAAATAATTATACTAGGCAAATAGGATCTTAAGACACCACTTTCTTTGTAAGAGTAGCTCGAGAATGACAGATCTGACCCCGTCTGCTGCCACCAGCAGGTGATGTTTGCACCAGCACATTTTATGAATGAAAAAGCTGCAAACTCCCCCTTCTCCACAGATATATGGTGAACACTTTTAGTCAGTCTGTACAACTCACATAAATTTCTTATTATTTTCATAATTGTACTAAACAAGGTAATAATAAGAATCAATTAACAGAGATGCCATAAAATAGTCCACAGGAAATGGAAATTTTGCTATGCAAATCATGTTTTAGATCAAGCACGTAGAAAACCAGTAGGATCTAAATACTTTCTGAAAAACTGAAATAATTGTATGAACTGGTATTTTTGTCTGGTTAAATTTCAAGTCAGTGTGTGTGTATATATATATATATATATAATATTACTTCTATTTCCAGTTCCATCCTACTATCAATTATGTGCAAATGCATGAAAAAGGAAATCTATGGGCAGAATGGAGAAATAGTCACTTATCCAGAAGTAATAGCAATTGCTGCCCACGTTATTATTCACAGCTTTTACTCTATATTTTCTTGTTCTGTTTGACCTTCAAATTTTGTACATTAAAAAAAAATTGTCCATTATGATGGAATAGCACCTAGTTCTAAAAATACTATCACTTTTCTGAACATACTGCTACAAGTCAATCATATATCTTCAATTTATGAGGTATTTTTTTAATTATAATTTTTCTCAGGAAAAGCAAGTTAAATAGGCAGAATTTGTTCAGACACCTGTGTAAACATATAGCTGTGAACTGTATGCATATGGGATATTTTATTCTTCCAGGAAAAAATGTAATTATGGAAAAATGCTAAAAAATAGAAAATTAATACACAGTCATTTTAGAACTGTCTGCACTGTACATGCAGATATATGGTAATGATTGCAATCTCACATGCAATTTCATAATAATTTTTAAGCATGAAATGATTGAATTTATTTTAAAAAAAAATATATAGTTTCTCTATGTGCTTTCCTAATCTTAAATAGCAAATTCTATACTGAAAATACTGTACATCTGGTTTTGCTCTGTGTAGCTTTTCGGAAATTGGGATTGAAATTCCATAAGACTTCCTCTCACCAGATGTCACTGCTTTTTATGTTTGAAATGTTCAAAAAATAACATTTCTTCCATGAAACTTATTTGTTCCTGGACTAAACAAAGGAATTTGGAGGCACATAAAAGGCTTAAAAACTGACTAAAAAGTTCAAAACATGTTAAATTGTTTTCTCAAGGCTGTTCTGAAACAGGTCTTGGAGAGTTTCAATTTAGTTACTTGCTGGTGCCAACCTATGGTGCACTAAACCATGCAGCTGTGACAACTACAGTAATAAATGAGCACAGGTTTTCAGCATAAGTTAAAATACTGACTTTTTGCCTGAAAACTCAAGTTTTTGTTCAGAGAGAGGAAAAAATGAACATGGTTTATAGAACCTACAACTACCTGAAATTTCAGGATAATCACTTGGGAATGCTCAGATGTCGATTCCAACAACTGCATTAAAAGAAGTTTATGAAAAGTAGAATTAAACTGGAACAACTGAGCAAACTTCACTCAAAACACCTCAAAGTTCTGTTTAAGTTGCTTTCTTTTACAGCAGATGCCAGTTCCTAACAGTAGTAGGAATTAGAGCTCCTGCTCTAAGATACCTACAACCATTTGTGAATGGACAAGGAGCTACTCCACCACTTTTTCTTTCCAAATACAAAGAAGTGGTTTTATTCAGTCATGAGACTTCACATTTCGCAAACGTGATTTATTTTTGCGTGGCAAGTGGTCAAGTATTCAGTAAATTGTTCAGTTGCACAGAAAATAGAAGAAAAACAATATTCTGCATGTTTCTTCTTCATATGGGACTGGAGGAAAACCACCACAGAATTCTGAACTCCACAGCATGTGTGACTATTCCTATTAGGACAAGACAAAAGACACATTTCTGTCCTTTCAGCTTTGTAAACTCCTGTCAGGGACAGGTCTTCAGGTACCTAATATAGCAGGTAAAATTGCAATATATGTCAAATATAATTCGAAAAGAATGTGTTTTGTAAAAAACATTTAATGGCATTTTCTGCTCTGTTTAACCATCTGTTAAATTCTAATTTACATGTGTTATTCTATTTTCATGTTTATACACACATGTGATTACTAACTTGAAATTAGTTCTGACCAGCCATAGAGCATATGAAAAGGCAAAATCTCAGAATTAATAGTCTTATGTTTTCCTCTGCTGAAATATCCACTTTTTTCAAAACTAACAATAAAGAATTGCACTTGCATTTATTCAAAGGCATATAGTTTATAAATTATGACACCAGTACCTATTTCTATACCTCTTTCACACCAGGGGTCACTTCAGTGCATTGCAGGTACAGTGAAAGTCTGTAGAAACAGACCTAGACAAAACCAAGGCAGTAAAGAAAATGATATTACGAAACACCATTGGATTTTCACATTTCAGTCATCTCATTTAACCACATGGAGAGTGTAATTCCTTTGGATCTATTTTTTTTTTTTTCTTTTCTCCTGGACATTTACATTTCTAAGAAATAGAGACAAGAATCCAAAGAAATAGTAACATGACTCAAAAACACACCATAACTACATTTCAACAAGTTAGTGCAAGATCCCACCTAAATATAAATGATAAATATATGTATGTACTGACATTATAATATGAAAATGTAATGGTCAAAACTACTGATTAAAATACACCTAACATTTAACACTGATTGGAACTTTTTTCTTCTTTTTTGCACTAAAACATGTCTCCTGCATTTTACAAAAGTAGCCTGACAGGTTTAACAAGTAAAGAGACAATCCATGAAAAACATTTAAGTCTATTCTGTTGCTCTGCACTGGTGAGACCCCACCTGCAGGGCTGCATCCAGCACAGAATCCTCAGCACAGGAAGGACACAGACCTGCTGCAGTGTCTCCAGAGGGGAGCCACAAGATGATCAGAGGGCTGGAGCATGTCTCTTGTGAGGAAAAGCTGAGAGAATTTCGGTTGTTCAGCCAGGAGAAAAGAAGGCATCAGCATGACCTACTTGCAGCCTTCCAGTTCCTGAGGGGAGCTACAAAATGCAGAGGGACTCTTTACAAGGCTGTGTAGTGATACAAAAGGGAACGGCTTCAAACTGAAAGAGAAACTTTAAACTAGATATTAGGAAGAAATTCTTTATTGCAAAGAGAGTGAGACATTGGAACAGGTCACCCAGAGAAGCTGTGGATGCTCCATCTCTGGAAGTGGTCAAGGCCAGGTCAGGTTGGGTGGGACTCCGAGCAATCTGATCTAGTAGAAGGTGTCCCTGTCCATGGCCTGGAACTAGATGACCTACAGCTTCCCCTTCTAAAACAGGCTATTCTATGATTCTATCATTCTTTTTAAGTCTGTTTTCATAAGAATGGCTCCTAGTTGGTAATTTCCGGTTTAGGACTATGTTCCCTTCAAGCAGAAAAAAACAACACATCCAACACTGGTTAGCTGCTTGAGCAAACAAATAATAAGGAAACAAACAGCAAAAATAAATTCAATTAAATAAAAACAAAAACCAGTGGTATAGCTCATAAACTCAGAAAAAATTGTGATGAGCTTCAGTTATTCTAGAGCCTAGTGACTGAATTGGTGGACTGGGATATTCCAGCTGTCAAAGTTATCAGGAGAAACAGCTGAAAATGCTAGAAATGTCTGTGTTCCCAGCAGCTGTGGAATTAAATGCTATTTACAGAGCCAGCTACAAATGATAACATTTTTCTAGAAAAATCTTGAAATCTGTGAAAAACAGGGAGGGAAGGAGGGAAGGAGGGATGAACAGTTTGCTGGGAAGATAATTTCCTCTGCAGTTGCCAACACAGTCAAGATGACACGGATGTTTTCTGCATCACTCTTCTAATTGGTAACTACACCCCTTGAATGTTTTAAACAGAAACAGATGCTTCTGATTTAAAGTTATTTTGCAAAGCAAAAGGGAAACAGAACCATGGACGAGTGGTTCTGTTGGTCTTTTATGTTGAGAAGAATTGATTTTGCAAGGATTACAAATACTTCTTGGTGGAATGAAAACTATGATAGCTTAAGAACTCCTCTGAGCTTAGAACAGTAATTTATATAAGATAATGTAATAAGATAATTGTCCTTGCCAAGCTTGTTCTTCCATTCACTGATAAACACAGGAGGAAAAAAATCATATTTGAGATGGAACATATCATAGGAAGATAGTTACATGGAAAATATTTTCCTGCTCTAGTGCTGTCATTCATGCTCTCTATCATGCAGATGAAGAACAAATCATGTCAGACACCTTCTCTCTACTGCTCATTCTGCATTTTTTGAATAAGTAAATCACCCCCCTGTACCTGTTTCCATTCTTTGATGAGCAAATTCCTCAGGTTAATAACTATTTTCAGTATACACTAGAGGCAACAAAGTGCAGCCAAATTCATACTTGGGAATTTTAGGCATTAAAGCTTGTAAACAATAACCTACAATGAAGGGAAGGGAAAAGCAAAGTAACAGGCACTGTGGATATAGAAGTCTTACACAGCACAGAGGCCTTTTTCAAGTTTGTTGCAAGCAAACTTTGGTGGTTTTTTTCCGTAGTCCCAAGAAAGTACCAGGACTGCAAAATCATTTCTAGAGTTGCTTGATACTGTAATTCACTCATGTTCAGTGCTCTGTCATTTTCAGCCATGCCATGATCCTGCATGTTTATATTTCTTTGTTCCTTTGAAGAGCATGTGTAATAGCATTATGATCTCCTCCTTGAGAGAAGATCATACTTGATACTGTAATGCAGTTAAATAATGATAATACTTGTGATAATGCTTGTTTGTTTTACATCCCTTTATACGGGCAAAAAAAGATGTACATAACTAGAAAATCATTATACTCTGCTATTCAGTACCTCTGCAATGCAAAATGATTCTAAGCAGTTGCTTACTAAATAAAGGGAAGAATAAGAGTAAGCAACTAATAACTGGGAAAAAAGTACAGTCATGGCAGCATGACAAAAAGTAAAACCATGAGTGGATTTCAGAAGCAGCCCTAATCTTCATTCAAAGAGAAGTTTGTTTGGTAGACTTTTCACAGCCACATACATAGTTTAAACTTTGTTTGTCATTATTTTGAAAATTCTCCATGTGATTTTATGCAAGCTTGGGCAATAGAAACATCTACAATTTGATTAGACTGCAGTCTCATTAAACATCTATGACTAAACAGCTTTCTACCCCTTTTGTCATACTCCATTCTAATTGAATTAATTTCTCATTCTTAAAATTAGGTTAGGTTCTTTTTAAACTCATCTACAAAACAATCTCATACCCAGTAATTCTTAAGTGGCAACCATCTTCCCTACCAATATCTACCCACTAGATATGGGAAAACTCCAGTCATTTGTTCAAACGCCATCACCCAGGCCATGCCTTTTCACTATCTAGGATATTAGCTATAACTTAGGAGCTACAGGAAAACTGATCTTCAAATCATAGACCAGGCATAATACTCTAGGATGGTGCAAATCTTGTCTTGGTGACAGTCCCACTCCACCAGACCTCTACCATCTGTGTTAGAAATATATCTCCCTTCTCACATCAAGTATGAATTGTGTATATGCCAGCATCGAGCCTTGCACAACTCAGCAGAAGCATTCTGCCTTTTCATTCTTGAAATAACATTAACTAATCTAGCTGAATAGTTACCCTAGAACTTACTACTTCATCAGTAAGAAGCTTTCATCCCATACATCAACAAGTACCAGGACATGCAATTCTTTTTGAGTGAATATGCTCTTAATATTCTGAAATCTGGAAAAACTTACTCAGATCGTTTATGCACCACTATGTAAGAGAAATATACAAATTAAATAGAAATATATCATGAACTAGCAAAAATTTTATTGTGTAAAAGTGTCTACATGAACAGTAGCTTCACTATGAGCTTCACCTAAATCTCATTTTTAAAATATAAATAGATATTCACAATGAGGAGGATACAAAAGTGGCAAAGCTAGAAGTGAACTCTGCTATTTGCTGTTGCTCTTTGTGGGAGTTCAGATGCATGTTTTGTTTCAAACATTTTTGTTTTTGAAAGCATCCTTTTGGATTAACATAGCATACTAGTAATTGGCACTCTCTTCTGTAAAACACTAATGACCCTGTTTTGTCTTGTTACCAGTTTTAGTCACAATAGGAACCAGCTTCTTGCCTACCAGAGAACGAGGACAATATTGAACATTAATTTAATAAGTTAATTGAAAGAGTACCTCTTTAGAGTAGTATGCAGTGACAGTCTCTGAATCCCTCTGCTGCCCTGAATCTCTTTCTGGTTGAAAAGATCTACTTATCTTTAATGGACACAACTGAAACAGGCCTGGAGGTAGGAGATGCACTTCCCCAGTGAGGAAAGAAGAAACAAGATAAAATACTGCAAGTTTTCCCATAACGACCCATCCACTTTCTGAGCTGATTGCTTCTATTCAGGCACATAGGCAAGGTTTCCTGTGGCAAGAGTGAGGGCCTGTTAACCCCAAAGTCATGCTTACAGTGAGGAGAGTTAAACACTAATAAATCATGGAGTGTTTTTTCAATAGAAATAAAACACACACCAAAGGAACAAAGATGTGGCTTTCTAGCTAAGGGATCGTGGGAAGAAGCATTTGGTGGGGAATCAAACAAGGCTGTTTTGAGTGAGATCCCACAGGGATTAGCAAGGCCTGATGCTATTTGACATTTAAACCAGTGATCTGGAGGCAAATATTAAAACACTGCTCATAATTCTTGCAGATAGACAGACTGGTGGAAAGCTAAAGAATGATCAGTCCAGCTACAGCAAGAAGCCCCCTAGCTTTTCAGAGGAGTCCCACTGGTGGCTAAGGTCATGCTTTTTGAAAACTAGAATAATAAATAAAAAGCATTTTTTATCTAAACTAATATAGAGTTGGACACCAATGATCAAGGAATGCAACCAATACCTAACATATGGGAAAATCCTGGGAACAGTAGGAAAAAAACTAGCACTGCCTCCAAATATAAGCAATAGTGAGAACGGAATGTTGTGTGGAGGTCTGGGATACACATTATGAAAAAAATGCTGAAAAACTGGAAAGTGCGTGACAAAAGTCGTTGAAATAAAAAGAGAGATTTCTTTAAGCGGAGAAAAAACTCATGTATGAAAGTTGAAGCCAGACAAGTTCAACTTATGAAATAGTCACCAGCAATAAGGGCAATTCATCATGATAAATTACTGAGGAAAAAAAAAAAAAAGTGGATTCTCTGCCTGTTGCTCATCAAGAAGGAAAGATAACAGCCAAGTGAAAGTTACTTGGCCCAAATATATATAAAAATTCAACCATTTTAAAAGCTACAGACTATTAAGGAAATTAAAATGTCAGAAATGTTGCTGGAACATAAATTAGGATTTCTGCAGTCAAAATTCAGACCTTTGGGCCATACTACATTTCACAATACAGTAAAGAATCCAGCTGACCAGAAAAATAAGGGTCTGACACTCCTGATCATGCTGTAAGGAATTCTCGGTTTACTCTCATTACTGTTGTGAATATCTAATGCTATTTTACTGCTATAACCTCTCCTCTGCCACCAAATGAAGAGACTCATTAGTAAAAACATGCTGTTTTGTCAATAATGATTTTTACCATCTGCTAGAATTTATAATGTTTTCTGTTGTTGTAAAAAGAAAGTTTTGCACTTTTTTTGAAAGAAAAAGAGACCAAAGTTAAAGAAGCTTTACATAAGCAACACTTTTAAATATTTATGGAAGTTATTTTTTCTTAGTTTGTATCTTTCTATATTTATACAGAAAACTGGCATATTTCTACAGAAAATTCCGTGTGTCCAATTAAAAAACCGGATTAAGGACTTTTATTTAATCCATTAAATAAATTACTCCAATAAACTTTCAGCCACTAACTTTTTTCCAGATTTTCAGAAAACAGACAATAGACATCATCTTCAGGACAGTCTTTAAATAAATGTTTCCTGAAATAGAACTGAAGTTACATGACTGGTAAAATAGCATGCCTATTCTGGGTGCCTTCCTTTAGGTTACATTACTCAATGCATCATGCTGGTTTGATTCAGTCTACTAGTAATAGAAGATTCTGACACTGAAAATAAGTTTCAAAAAGAGGTGTTTATTGTTAGTGACAAAGACTAGATCTGCTTCCAAAAGGGCATAGTCACACAGTCAGGAATATTTAGTCTGTATATTGCAACCTTTGAAAACACAGCCGGACAGAAGGAGGAAAATAGACCTCTTCTTTCATTACTTCTCACCTATTTCATGGAACGATTCTGGTTTATTCATAACATACCTAAGCAAAACTTGAACTTTGTGTACTTACATTCATAAACATTTCAAAAATATTGCAATGTATTCTGTAGTTACCGCAACCTTGCATATAGCTTCAGTCTATTACTCATGGTTTCACTCTAACAGATATTTTTTTCATTTGACATGTAAGCAATTGAAAATTCACTGACTCACAGAACTGCTCCATCTTTGAAGAGCTGCAGAATTGTTTATGTAAATATAGTTCTATGAACAGCAAGTCTGTCTGCAATTCCTGTAAAACTGCTGTGACACACCATGTGATTGTTGTCAAGCCACAACCATCACATACATTATAGATTCAGACTAACCCTTTCCAGAATGAGGGATTTATAACCTCACTTATAAACTCCATAAACTGCACATCAGATCTTTTCTGTTAAGCTTCAGAATAAAAGAATAGCAAAGCATGACTCACAGCCTTGAAAAAAACATGACCCTCTCTTGGGGAAAGAGTACACACAATCTCTACAGGATCTGAGCTGACACCATGCAAGAGAAGGCTGCCATGACTAAACAGGAAGAATCTTTACCAGCTGCCATTACCACAGCTTTTGTTTGTGCAACATGAAATATGGAGCTGTCAATGGCTAACTGGATGCAGGAGGTGTAGATAATCCTGTTGGGTTTTGCATTCCAAGCTCGTAAGTTTTCTATCTCATATTGTCAGTAGCTATTCATAGAAGAGCTGCTCACCCTGTAGAGGGAATTGAGCTGCAGCCTCCCCCAGGCACCCCTGCCACATACCTGGGTGTGCAGACGTGTGCTACCGTGTAATTGAACTTTTGCCAGCGACACAGAAGGCTGCACACACATTCCTCACAGCCTTGAGAACTGATCTTCATGCCTGACAGACTCTTGATGACCACACTGACTCTTGCTTGTGTAAGTGACAAAATCTGTGTCCCTATGTCTAAGGTCCTTTTAAGAGATATGGAGAAAGAGGGCAGCTGGTGGGGCTGGAGGACAGCTGACCACAGCTGCTCACCTGCTGGGAATCCAGCTCCAGCATTTCCTCTAGGACATAGAAACAGTAAGGGGGAAAATTTCTCCTCTGTTCCAGACAGCCCAAGCAAATATTGTTACACTGCACTTGACAAAACTCTCTCCCAGTCCAAATAAGGAAAAATTAATCATTTGTGTACATGATGTGCCATACAAATCTGCCCTAACAAAGGCACTCTGGGTGGTTTGTGGTCTGGTGTTACTGTGCATAAAGTGAAACACCAAGCTACAATGCTGTAGGCTATGTGACCCTGGTATTACCCTATACCCTGCTTCCCTAACTCCTTCACACTTCCAGCTGAGAATGAATGCCTACTGCAGACTCTGCTAACAAAACCCTAAATTTGTCTGTTACCACACTACTTTGAAGATTTGCTCCGTTTTTCCTACAGCATTAGTATCACTCTCTTCAGAGGTCCTTTATAACTACAGGTGTCAGGTGTTCAGTTATCACTTTTATGAGATCGTTACTCCACGGGCCATTAACACAAGTTCTTTATCACCTCCTTTGCCCATTTTAAAGTTCATGATGTATTATACCTCTTTAGCACAATACAACCACTTTTACTATGTTTAACTAAGACTTACCCTTAAGGCCTCAAACATATAAATCACTGCTTTCCCCACCCCCACATTGTTTTGTTTCAAAAAAAGTATGTAAACATACTGTAATCTGAGTAAACCAAGCAAGTAATGAAAATTTAACTTTCATTCAAATTTTCACTGGCATTCTACACCATAAACAAGAATGGGAAAAAAACTTTTTAGCAGTTAGTTTTCAACTAGTTTTACATTTCATACCAGAAAAGAAGAGGCCATATTAAACTCATATTCACAAGTGAGTTGTGTCAGCTACAAATTCCATCACTCATACAGTGTTCATGAGGCTTATTGCAGCACCAACATCCACTTGCAAATTTAAAATTTATGTTGCAATATAAAGAAAACACATGAAAAAATTGTGAAGAGATAGTGGGGAGGACAGATGGTATTTTTAATTTATTTTTTAAAGATAGACTAAGGTTTATGTTCTTACCTGCAAAACACTGCTTATGCAATTATTTCAGGAGCCTCTATTGTGACAAAATCAGATCTAAATGTTTACATAGTATTGTCTTTTTCCTGTTTTTATTTTAACCTCCTGCTGTTTTGAGTGCCCTTTCAACTTTTAATTATCAGGCCACCCAGCTCTACATTAAAATGCTCAGGATGTAAATGCTACTGCATACTTAAATGCTCACTCATGATCACATTAGATGTAAAGTGCAGAAGCAGAATCAAAACACAGTCACCAGTAAGTTACAGGAAGTTAATACATTCTAAGATTCCATGCTGTAGCACTAGATGAAATATCAGCACAATACTACTTTAATAGTGGTAGAATATTATGAATACTATGTCCTAATAAGAGGTTTCATCCCCAGGCAGAAATAAGCAGTGGTTAGCTATCTCCTAAATAGACAAGAAAGTGGACATCAATAGACCAATATGAGATTATCATACTTGCTTCTGGCTATAATAGTATTGTGATGAGTAGTTTGTAGACTGCCTGAGACTGCAAAATTATAGAAAGGCCACATAATCACTAATTAACATCATCCAAAATTATTTCAAATCCCTAGGTAGTTCATGATATTCAGAGTAAAGTTTGTTTTGCTTACATGAGTTTATTACATGAGTTTAGGGTTGGATGTTTATTCAGGTGTCCAATTCTAACATCTAACTGCTAATTTGGGTCATCAAAACTAACACAGAGAGGTGTGAAATCCCTATCATCTAGCAACATTTCTGAGGAGCTACAGTCCCATTCTAGAGCATGTTTTCAGCCACCTAAATCTGTTAATACTTACTGATCATCTCATACCAAGACACTAACAGGATGCATGAATTCCCTAATGTCCTCCATAAGAATCTGCTCCAGTGGACGTGGTCAAAATATGTCACTTCCAGAGACTGAACAGAGGGATCTTTTAATCAAAGCTTGAGTTTGGATAGTGTGATCAAAGTTACTTCCTTGGAAAGTGAGACAGATAGAAATTCCCATATTGGAGAAGGGATTTGAAGGCAGATCTCTATTTTCCCAATAGATTGTTTAACCTCTAAATTACTGGGCTTGCAGCCTGAACTCATGTTTTAAGCTGTTTCTCCTGGCTGCAATAATTAAATACACACTGAACCACGCAGTGCACAAGAATTGCTCTCCAGCTAAAGGTTTGCACAACCTACATGGGAAACTGAAGATTTTTATCTCATTCCCAAGGTGAAATTTATATCTTAGACATAAAGGACTACATTGCAGCATGAATTGAGTCCACCTCATGCTTAGTATATTTTCCTGCAAGATGACTCCAACTATTCCTCCTCTAAGATTATCTGTACATGGTGTGAAGTTATCATCTCTTATTCCAAGGCAGAAAATATAATTGGCTAAATGCAAAGCCACAGGTGTATGAGGAGAGAAGTATTTGAGGTAGAGGAAGGAACGCGAGGTCATGTTTAAATTATAGCTTCATGTCATGGGGGTTTTGTTTTGGAGGTTGGGGGTGGGTTTCAGTTTTAAAAGGTCCTTGTTTACTGTGTTGAACTACATCAAATACATGTTATCGCTCCATGTAGCTGGAATTTAATTTGATGTTATTAATTCCACAGGGTAGGAAGTCCTTAGAAGTTACGTATTCAACTCGAGCAATACCACTCTGCTCCTCTTCTTGATAATGCTGTTACATGCTGGATGGTTTTGTTATTAACCTTTTCAAAAAAGCATATATATATTTTTTTTTCTTTTTCAAAACCCCCTTAATGTTATGTTCAACCATGCTTGTATCTGCCACATCTCTGCATGATTTTTGAATAAGCATTACCAAGCCTTGCACAAATGGGAAAACTGGAGGATGAAAAATACATATTTAAAACATTTTTTCAAGGCCAGAGTCAGCAGTTTTTATTCAATCAAATTCTCCAAGGCTAGAATCTGATACTAAGAAAATTTTCTTTATACTTTCAGGCTTTAAGTGTGGACCAAACCAGTAATTTCTCTATTTATACCCGTTACCATGCTTTGCATAGGGACAAAAAAGCTCAGGATTTTCTGTGAAACAGATAAAATGAAAGAATACTTTTTAAATGCAGGCGGACAACGACACAAGTCAGAACCGTCTTTTAATAACTCATGACAAGTGTGAATGTGACTGAGAAACTTCATATGATCAGATGACAAGCCTAATTAGGAGCACGCTGCTAAGGCAAGAATTGCACATTTCACAAGATCTTAAGGAAAGAATATTTATTGGTCCACAGCAAGGAAAAATAAAAATCCTGACGCAACACCTTTCCCAAAGCTACAGCTGTAACATATCTCTCCACCTATGTGCCTTCCAAATAATTTCTTGCTCTTTAAAAGATTTCACTGACACTTGCCAGGTTGTTTTCAAGGATTTAGGCCTAGTTTTTTCCCAGGTTGCTCACAGAAAAAAAATCCATACTATGACAGAGATAGGGTCTATTGAGAAGGTGTTTGGAGTTTGTGATCTTTCACTTGTGCTCTTCATAGTTAACATACACCTACGTCTACAGAAATGGCTTGTGCAGGATTTATGCAAGTGCAGGGTGAAGGGTGGTTGCTTTTTTAAAAGATTGAAAATCAATAGAAGCACAATGTGAGATAATCTGGTACTCCCAAGATAGCACTTTAGGCACATGTGAACAACTAAAATAACATCACGCAGAACCATTTCTTTCTGCCTTCATAGAGCTGTATGGTGATCAGCTGTTTTCAAGTCAAACAAGGGAACTGATAGCTCAGGACAACCAAAAATTAAAAGATACTTTAAGGGTATCTTTGCATTTTTCCAAGTCCTCATACTAGAGGGCATCTTCAGTGCCCAGAGAATATAACCCAGACAGGTGACCTGTTCAAGGCACAACCTTCCTGAACTGAAGCACTACTTTGAGCTGTTCTCTGACATAAAGGGTCTGTTAATAACATTTACTCTGCTGGGGTTTCTTGCTTAACTGCTTGTTAGTCCTGCATAAGTACCATGCATCTGACTGGGGAATGGCTTGTTTTACAATCACTGACTCTGCTTACAAGAGAAATATCCATGGTATAGACTGTTAATACCTTTGCAACATCTCTAGATTGCTCTGTAGCTTCATCTGTAACCTACATCAGGTAACACCGTGATGTAAGGTAAATTGCTGCCCTGGGATACTAGGTATATTCAACATACTCTCTGGGTTAGAGCATAATGGAAGCAGAGGTGATGATGCAGAAAATCTGTAAAGGTAACAGTAATAGTAGTCACCCTGGAAATAGGGCACGGGACAGCAAATTCCTTTACTGTAAGGATAAAACCCAACTGTCAATGATCTCAAGCTGCAGATAGAGAACTATAGGAGCTGCTGTTTGGGTGAGATCATGATTTCACAGGGAGAAAGAAAAGAGATCCCAATCACACAGAAGGTAGTTTACTGCTCTTCCATGACCCTCACTAACTCAAAGACAGCCTGCCTGCAGGCAGAGTCTGCAGGGAGGAAACGGCTGGAAGTTGCTTCCTGCAAGTGTAAATCTCTGAAATAATAACATGTGGTGTTGGTCCTCAGTCTTATGACCCAGCTGTGAAGACCAGTCAAGAGGTCTTGTGTTCCTCATATTTCTTCATTTAGGGATGTTCTCTTAAAAATATACATATAGGCATATGTATATACACACATATCCTTTTTTTACTAAATTAATGGAAGAAACTGAAATACAGACTGAGCATGAGACCACAGTGCACCAGAATGGAGCACCCACCTCCTGCAGTGTTACACAGTGCTGCTGGGTTACAGAATTACACAAGTGATGAGAGCAATGGGATATATTGCAAAGAAAGGAAAAGAGAAGGGAGCCATCTATGCAAACATTTAGCATGCATTAACTTAATGCTTGTTCATATCAAGCGCATTAAAAGATGCCAATCATTTTTGTTCCAAATAAACACACAAACCTCTTTGTTTAGATTAACAGCAGACTCACTAACATAATTTTGGCAAAACTTTTGATAAATGCATTGGAACGCACAGAAAACCAGCATACACACTGGTCTATGTTTGCAGTAAACCTTTAGGAGAGCACATAGAAGACTTTACATAGCTGGCAATTTTGGGGCACACCATACTCTCACAAAAACACGTGATCTCTTAGAAGTCCCAGTTATCTTCCTTGAACCGCACTCCTATAAATGAGAGAGGATGACATACCACAAATAGTGCATGGTAAACACATCAAACAAAGAAAAAACAGCCCCCCAAACAGCATTTCACTTCACTCAGGCATGAGTAAGGCATGCTTTGATGCAATTGCATCTTATCTTTATAATTTATGTTCAAGTAGCTTGCAGCAACCAGAGTCAAATGAAACCAAAGACCTGAACGCATGAAACTTACACTTAAAGCAATAATAGGGATGTCTCTTTTTATGAGCACGACGAAAAGCAGTAACCAAACAATCACAACTGACTAATGAACTGATTTGGGGTCTTGGGAGAAAGATTTCTGTCATAAATACTGGAACTACAACACCACATTGTAATGTTAATTAGGTACATAACAGTTGGTAGGCAAAGCAGTTCTCTGAACAGATCCCCATGGCTTTTCTTAGGCACAGCATAATTTGAAAAATGTGAGCAATTCTGTAATTATGATTAACCAAATGGACTACCATTTGTTTTGGACAAGATCATGAGCAAGGAAACTAAAGAGCTCAGGCTATGTAGGAGTGCATAGAACATCTGCAGATGTATGCTTAATATTTAATGGATCTGATTTTTGAAAATTTGTTGGAGGTAGACAATGAAATACAGCATGTAAAACTAATTTGGGCTGTACTTTCTATTTAAGGTACTTTTGGGGAAATAAAGCAATCTAGTCATACAAGGGTTTTTTGTCTATGATTGGCAAATCATTTTAAACCTGTTTAATAGTTGAAAAGGAAATAGACATTTTTGGATAATTGAGTGTTCTGTCATGATGCATGCAGTCTGAAGCTAGAGCGTTGGTTTGTGATATGGGAAATCTTGCACTTTTTGTGAACCTTTTGTAAATCCCCTTTATCTCTTCAGTGCTTGTAAAACTGCAAAGAAATCATCAATAAAACCCAGAGGGAAACTATGTTCCTGCTTGCATTTTTATGTTGAGTACAAAATTTACCCTTGGAAATTTCAATAAGCAATGCATGGTAAACTGCAACCAGCTGTAAATCTCACCCACATGAAGAATTTTTCAAGACATCTAACTGGCTGTTGAAGCAAAAAACATGCAAGGCATGAAGATAAGCCTCCTGCCAGCAGTATTTTTATATTTTACAGTATTGAAAGTCTTTATCTTTTAACAGCTTTTAAAGACAATTTTTTAAGATACTGAAGCACCTTAAAGAAATTCTCGTGCTGTTTGCTGGCTTTTTATTATTCCTAGCAAATCTATATTTCTCTTATATTTTGCAAAAGTGTTGTCTCCCTCTCCCAAAAGAAATCCAAATAAAATTCAGCCTGAGGTATTTACCCATCTAGATCATTTCATGTCAAAAATTACTCTTTCATCAAGGTCAACCACTTCACACTGATATACAGGAAAAAAATCACTTATATATAAATGTAAAGACATTTGTATCTTTATGTAATATTCCTGACAAAAAGAAATAGGTCTCATACAGGACAATATCTTGTCTACTAGAGAGATTGTATTTTTCCCTGAATGACCAGAGTTTACAAAGTTCCAATAGTTTCCACATCCTAAGTATTTTGCTGTGACCTCCTACTTATTTCTGTTTTTCACAGTCAGAAAACAACTACTGGTTGAAGGAAAGTTAAATAGCCATTAAATTAAATTTGGCAAACCTGCCAGGTAACAGGGGGGCGGAGAAGGGAAGAAATATGGAAGAAAAGGAAGAATCACAAAACAAAGCCCAGGAGCCCCTTGAGGCTGAGTATCAGACCCAATTAGGTTAATAGAGTTTTACTGATTTGCTCCAGTTGCAAAACTGGTTCAAGTTTTTGTGTTCAAAGATGCAAGAGAAACAGATTGTACCTTGTTCCTAGCTGAGCCTTGATGCCAACTGTACCTTGTTCCTAGCTAAATATATAGTGAAGAACATGCCTCACACTCCTGTCACTAGAGTACTTCTGGATACTTCTCCCAGTAAAGTGATGAATTACCCTGAGCAAATGTCTTATCCATGCTGTTCTTTTAAGCCTTCCAATCCAAACACAATATTTACATATCTTTGCTTCTCAATTCTCTCTCACAGCTCTAGCTGCAAATCGAATCCTGCACACACAGTCACCTTCAGTGGTTTCTCAGCACTTGGCTCTTTGCATGAGTCAGAGTTCATTGCTCTGGGTGGTGTCCAGCCTGCAGTTGGAACATTATTAAATTAAAGCATATTTTAAGCACAGAAAAAGCATCCTAGTTTGCCATCATGGTACATGTAGTTATCAAACAGCATTAGAAATATACATATGCTGTCAGCATTTTCACCACTTTGGTTTCCAGATTAGTGCAAGTCGTACATAAATATCTCAGTAATTAAAGTGTTAGTGGCTGATGTACACCAATGTTCTTGTAGAAGTAAGGGAAGTAGTAAGACAGAAATAAAGACTGAAATATATACCATGTCTGGTTCCCCTAAAATAAATTTTCACTTCAAGTTAATTATGGTTTTCACAAATCTAACTGATCTGTTAGCCAATAAAAACACTCAGATCCAAGCTCTAGGTAAGTCTGAGAGGGACATTTGACCTCAGCCTACTTCAGCACAAGTTAAAGATTCAGGAGTTGACAGCCCTCCAATGCATTCACTGAGTCTCACCCTCCTGCTCAGCTGTTTCCTCTTTCTTCCCTTCTTTGTTAGAAATGCCTTGCATTGGCTTGATTTTTATATCCTGGTCTACTCAGACATATTTCTACATACAGATCATTTGCACTGAGAGGCTTGATCAGGCAAGTCTGCCTTCTGACCTGCTGCCCACAAACAGAAAGAAAAAAAAAAATGTGAAGATTCTGGACAACCTCATAAAGTGACTAACAGTAGGGCTCTTGACTTTGGAGAAGCATCAAGATGCAGCAGTTCCACCCAAAAATTTTAAGCAACAGGAAATAGTTATCAGAGGATGCCACTTGGGACACATTAAAAAAAGTTTTTCAGAATGCACATGAGCAAGCTATGGCTTATAAATTCAAAGGAATACAACAAGGACAAACTAAGAGGAATTTGACCCTTTCTCTTTCTCCTTGGCTACATTTAGATGAGAAAGCAGAGGTAGTGAAGAAATAGCAGCTCCAAAAACAAGTGAAGGCAAAGATGTGGGGTTGGTGTCCACACCCACTCTGCTGACAGGTTTATGGCTCAGTTTTTCAAGAACACAGTGAAAGAGAAAAAGAAAAATCAGAAGGCATTAATTACTACAGCAAGGGAAGAACCAGGTAGAAGCTAAATTATAACATAAAGCAACTTTGCTTCTATTACAATCTCATTTTGCTGCTGACATTAAACCTTGAAGAATTTGTGGTTTTCCACTCTTGCCTCCCAGATATTCAAGAGAGACTGGGAGCAAAAGTAAGCATTAGAAACATAGACAATTCTTTCTGGCAGAACCACATGCAGCAATTAATACAAGCTGAGCAGAAAGTACAAATAGAAGCACGCTTGTCTAGGTATGATTTCTACGTGAAATTGTTGACATCAAGACCAGTACTGAGTAATTTTAAGTAAAAGTCAATGTATTAAGGCTGCTATTCCCTAGGCCACTATTCAAATTTAAAAAAAAAAAAAAAAAACACTCATATCTTCTTGTATTGCAGCACTGAAAAAATACCAAAGTTGACAGGACATGACAAAAAAGATTCACCTGCACTTCTTTTATGCTTTTGTTGCTCTCAAGACTTCTTAGAGCTTAAATTCAGTATAAGTCATCAGAAAATACAGAACACTTCCAAAAAAAAGCCTGAAAAACCTCTTTCAGTCTAGACCTTGAAGAATACACTTTGGCCACAATATAGTGCAATTGATGCCTCAGTTATTGCTAGGATTCTTTATAGCTATTGCAAGGTCCCTGCCCTGTTTCTCGATTAATTGTTCTTAATTTGTTTATCATTTCTTATCCTGTGCTTAAACTAGTTGGAGCAGTTTCTGAGCAGAGAATCTAAGACTATACCTCAAGTAAATAAAGAGCTAGAATTTCCTTTATTCTGGGACCCAGTAACATCAAGGGGAAAAATTTCTTTTCCACCTTCAGACAGAAAAAAAAATATCATTACACTGTTTTTTACAAAACTCTGCTCCAGACAAGACAAGGTATGTCCTCAGGAGTGAGTGTGTGTCAGCAAGAGGAACAAGAAACCTTGAAGAAAAGAGAACTAGTTGAAGGCAAGAGGCCACAGGAGCTGCAGAGAGAACTGCCAATGAGTCAAACCAGCTTCCAGACCAGCACAACAGCCAGGGCCGGTCTGCAGCTGAGCAGGTGCTGCAGGAGGTTGCAGCAGACTACAGTGCCCATTATTTCCATAAGGAGAGAGGGGAAAGGCAGTGTGGATAACAGCTGAGCAAACTGCAAGCCAGAGAAATGCTGAAGCAGCTGCTGGACAGCAAACAGTCAGCAACAGAAAGTCTCCATCACAACGAAATAGAAATGCATGTACAGAGCTACTGTATTGTGTTCCACTTCCAATTCACTTTCTGCCTAAATTAGAATTAATATTTTAAGGTCCTAAGAGAAATCCACCTTACACTCGGCTGCTCTTGCAGTAATAAGGATTAAATCAATCCTTTCTTCCTTCAGCTCCCCACTGGGAGCAAACATATGGCTTCTTAGAGGGTTTGACCCATTTCCCATCTGCCAGTGACCAAACTAGAGGTAGTGAAATGCAGCATCAGCACCCATCTATGAGAAGAAGGAAAGAGACCTCCTGAAATTAAGAAGAACTGATTCATCAAGCAAAGATTTCAAAAGAAAGGAAAGCTTTTTAGTATACCAAAACTCATTAATAAGTACAGGTATTCATTTGTATGAGTACATGAGGTTTTCACATAAATTTATGAGTGATGCTATGATAATGCAAATTCTTCCATAGCAAATATTCAGCTGAAGTTATTAGTCAGTCTTAAAGATCCCTTTCATCATTTTCATTGCTTGTAGACACTGCACACGGATAATTTTGAGGTAGAAGCTTGTAAATTTAATTACTCCAAAAGTATCCATATTCCACTAATAATGAGTCAAGTTTATAAATATATTATATTTATGTATATTTATTTTATATGTTTATACTTTTATATAAGTATATCTATTGATTATCTTTATTTAGTGGAGTAATCGACTAATGTGGCCTGTTTCAGTGGAGAAATTTCTCTGCATCATTGTGCTGTATGGTGCAAAGCTATCAAGTCCATTTATTGTTGCATCAGGGTTTCTGTATGCACTTCATTTAGAAATTGCCAATAGCACACTTGTCCCAGGACCCTCAGCCCCAGGATAAAAGAGATTTAATGTATGGATTAAAGTTTTTTGAAGCTGTGGAGCATTATTCTTCATATCCTTATAGTCACTCATGTCCATCTTCTAAAAATATGCTAAAAAACAGAGCAGAATTTTATTTCAGTAAAGATCTATCAAGGAACAACCAGACAGAACTTGAGTATAAGCCTTTTCAAGTTTGCCATCATATCAGGTTTGAAGGAATCCAACTCAGCATTTGTACAGTTTGGGAACAAGCCATTCAATGTCCCTTCTTGCTGATCTATTTCTCCAAATTCTCTAAAGAACTTCACCCTTCATAAAACTTCCATAAAAAGCAATGCACCTAAATCTGTATTAGTCCCACTAACAGTAACAAAAGTTAACAAGTACTAGACAACTCACAGATCTAGACTGCTAACTCAATTATCCAATGCTTTTCATTATAGACAGCAGTTTATTTTTTTTTTCCTGCCTTCATTCATTCGGTATTACCCATCACTTTTTAATTTAAGGAATTAAACAAAGGGCACTATTGAATGAAAGTTAAGAGTTGTGACAATAAAGGTTTTAGCTTTAAGTTAACTTCCAGCCATTCAGAAATTATGTCTCCTACTTCAATTTTAGGAGAATTGAAGTTCAGTGAACACCAGTGAACACATCAAAGCCTCAACAGTCCACAAAGTAAGAAACACATGGTTAGGCTTAGTAACCAACATTATGTCTCCTAAGGTAATTAGGAACTGATTTAAGAAAGTTACAGTGTTCCAGCTACACATGCAGTAGATAGCAGACACCAAAAGCATAACTGTTTTCTAGTTTTTAATTTTTAAATTGGGTCATGTCAGAAAAGCCCCAAGAATGTGTTCCCAGAGTACTTCACAATTTCAAACTGCAGAACAAAGTAGGACAACACGTCTCAAGAACTCACATCACAAATTGTTTTAAGGCCCAAGCAAACACTTAGGCTAATCCACATATTAGCCACAGGAATGTTTTGTGGTTTTTTTGCCTTCTGAGAAGCTTGAATAGCTTCAGAATAGGAGACCAAACAATGCCAAAAGACCAGTATCTCTTCCTATATATTAAAGCTACAGTCTTTAAACCTACCTATTTTTAGCTGCATTTCAATTTCTCAGTTGGATTTTAATTCTGCTGTTACATGTTATATATATATATATATATATATTTAGGAAGCTATCAAGGAAAGACTGGAAAGGCTGTCAGATTTAATATTATATTTATTCTAACTATTAAAATGTAATTTACTTTTATATCTGAAAATTTTATAATTCTAGAAATATATACAATTCTGAATCAATGTGGTTTGGGAGACTTTTTCTGAAATATTAGACAACTTGAGAGAGGTTTAAACACATGGCCAGTGTTACAGCTTTTGCTGCTTTCTTGTTACTAATATCCCTTAACCCATTAATTTCAAACTTGTCACAATTTTTAGTCATTTCAACACTGCTAGGAAATTTCTCTCATCAACATCAGAAGCTGTTCCTTTAATTGCAAATTCTCTTTCCTTGTTCTTTAAAATTTATTTGTAAACTTTTAGCAAAAATAAGCTTACTGGGAAACAAGACTTCAAAAAATACCATCAAAATGTTATATTAGCTTTGTACCTACATTTTTCAGGATAAAGTAGATCAAGTTTTAGAATGTTTCTGAAAGGCTTTTAAATTTTGGAATAGGAAAAGCTCTACAATAAATTACTCTCTTTTTTCGTTTTCCTACTACTTTGATCAACAATTTCATAATGCTTTGCAATACAATCATTTTTAGTGATTTTTCATACATGTGTGTGAATGTAAATATCTTTTAAAAATATAAAGAATAAATTAAGTCAAAAAAATAGGTAATGGCAATATCTGTGTTCATCAATTTCATGTAAAATAAAAATCACTTCCCTATCTTACATTCAAAAGAAAAAAATTAAATCCTGTATAATGCACGAAGATAATTCAGTTATGCTACATATCTCTTAATCTTAATGAACAAACTGTGATAATCTCAACACAGAAAAATCTAGATGATGGGAACCCAGAGTGTTTTCTCAGTCTTGTTCCAGGATTTTATTTTTTTATTTAATCTAGGAAGGCATAAAAGAAAACAAATTCTAGCCCATGTCATTGTATTGAAAAAAATTTCCTGCATCTCACTCCATTCTATGGAGAGTTCTGTTTGCCAGCTATGGTATCAGGTCAGTACATGTCCTTTTGACTACTTTTAAAACAATGAGCACTCTTCAGACTCCTGAAGAAAATGCATAATTTCCCAGAGAAAAGAAAATCTCTTGCCTATTAAGTTTGTCCTCCAAACTGGTTGAAAAATGAATGCCTAACCTATGTGCTCCAGTTGTAAAAAAATATGAAATTGTGGCTTTCATTTAGTTTCACACAGAGAAGATAGAACTTAAACCAGAATTTTAATTTAAGTCCTTCAGTGCTATTTTAAAGACAGTGTTTTACTATGCTTGGATTTATTAAGGATACCATAATTCAGTATTGTTATCTAAAAGTCGTGGGGGGAACAGAAAAGGCAAAGTCAGCATTGATTAAATTGAGCTACATGCTAGAAGGATATAGCTATTATTTTCAGAAAGTAGAACAACTATTGGTACTGTCTTGTTTTGCAGAGGCAAGCAACCTATTCTTTACAGTATCTGAAATATTAAGTGTAAGGTCAGTAAAATACTTTGTATACAAATACAGTTCTTTTTAAAATCACAGCACATAAGATTTTTTTATGAGGACTGATGCTAACTTAAATATAGGACAAATCTATTGCTTTTGACAAATGTTCTAAAGGAACATGGATTTTAATTATATTTTTCTCTGTTTACTTAAATTATGTTTTATTCATGTATGTGAAAGCATTGACATATAGAAAAAAAAAAGGTGAAGAAAACAGATGCACTAAAGCTTCATTAGTTAATTGACTGAACACCTCCATAATATTTAGTGGATGATCCATCATTTTCAAAGGGTTCATGTAACATTTCTGCCCCCAAAACAGATGCCTAAACAAAACAAAGGACAACTGTGAGTGAATTACAAATAAAGGATTAGCACCAAACACAACAAGCTCAACTCTGAGCTTGTGAGCCTAATCAATTTAACTATATTAAATATTATACTAAATTATGATATAAATCTGGATAACACTGAGCACAAGTATGAATGGGGAGAGGAGCTCTGCAGAAAGGGCTGGGTGGGTGCTGGTTGGCAGCTGCTGAGTGTGAGCCAGCAGCAAGTGCCTGGGCAGCCCAGAGGGCAAACCCCACCCTGGGCTGCACCAAACACATTCCCAGCCAGCCAAAAGGGAAGATGAGCCCATGTACTCCGTGCTGGGGCCCCACCTCGGGGCACTTCTGTGTCCCCCAGTTTAGGGAGGATGTGAACATCCTTGAATGCATCTGGAGGAGAGCACCAAAGCTGGGAAGAGACTAGAAGGTATTTCTTATGAGTTGCAGCTGAGCAGTTTGGGATTGTCTAGTTTGGAGAAAAGGAGGCTGAGAGACAACAGCTCATTGATCTCTACAGCTTCCTGAGGAGGAAAAGCAGGGTGGGAAGTATTCAGTAGCTCAAATGAAAGGTTCAAAGATGTGCCAGGGGAGATTCAGACTGGGCATTTATATTCACTGAGAGGATGGTCAAACACTGGAACAGCCCTCTTAGCTGCTTGTGTTTGATGCTCCAAGCCTGTCACAGTGTTTAAGAGGCACTTGAACAAGCTGCTGGTTGGCCCTGAAGCAGTCAGACAATTGCAGGTTCCTGACAGCTGAACTATTTTACTCTACTTTATTAAATATCAACAAGCAAAAAGGTTGATAAATTATCTTTTGTTATTCTTGGTATTTCAGACAAGAGAAAGGTAACTTTTTTAATCTTGGCAAATCAATAGTGTCTTATTTTTAGACAAAAACTGTTCATATTTAAAAGACTACAGCTGGTATTTCAGAAAGTTCATTCCTTATTTAGCAGCTCATTGCATGACACTGTTTCATTCTTTTCACCCAGAAAATAAGTTTAGTTTATGGTTTCAATGTGGTTCTCTTCTAACCCCTAAAACAGAGAGGAAGACAATATCTTTCTGGGTGGCAATGAGACAATTTTTTTCCCAATTGCAGAATACTGTCAATTAATTTTGTCAATAACTGGCTTCAGATGTTCCTCAATGTCATCAAAAACTGTGGTGGAACTATTATTGCCTCTTTTGACAAAGCTGTGTATTAAGGAGTTACTCATTAACTGCAAACTTATAGCCAAGAGGGTAAGGATATAGGCCTAGAAAGCTTTGTAATGGGATATGCAGCATTTCACTGTTAAGCCATTCATCCACATCTGGTCTAGCTTAGCAGTGACCTAAAATCATTCCCGTATGACGGCTCCTTCCTAAGTTATGCAAAAGGAACCATTTAGTCCAGTTTTTAAACTGAGGAAATATGCACATCACAAAGGACCCATTAAAACATCCTGCAGAGTCTCCAAGGATTTAAAAAATGAGCTGGCTTAGCCAAAGTTAAATTTATTATTACTGTGTTCTTAAATTGCTGCTGATTCATTTTCTGCATGCTGTAACCATACAGGATAAAGCCAGTAGATACATTTTTTGCATATTGTACTTTTTAACTCCTTAACCTTACTCCAAATGTGATTAGGAATAGTGCATCATACCCATTAAATGACCACAGAAGAGTTCGCAATATTTGTGTTATTTTGCTAAGAGCTGAATTGAAACCAAGGCCTGTGGGGTCTTTAAGCAGCAGTTCTGGCCTGTTTATTTCAGCTGTTACCTTATTCTCCCTCAGCAAACCCATTCAGTCTCCAGTAACCCAATTTTTCCCCCTCTTCTGCCTGGGCTACCTCTGTCCAAACTCTCTTCCTGCTCTGTGCCCCTTCTCTGAGGCTTCATGCAGACTCTGACTCTCAGCAGCCAGACTGTTCCCAGCTGCCTTTCTGCACCTTCCCATGAGCAGGAAGCCCTAATACCACAAACACACCTGGGCACATTCTTTTCTTCCTCACAAGTCCCTTCCCTGTCTGACCAAGCATCCTAAAAGGATATTGACTCTCAGATTTAGCCCTCCTCACATATTTCTAGCAGCAAGGACCACTTGTCAAAAAACAAAGTTAGTTATAGGTCATGTAGGAGATCATGGCACAAATCTTGAACACCCTCTCACATACCTGCCATGTTCCTGGTACATAACTTTGCAGGCCTGCTCTCACATTTGTGGTAGCACAGTAGGCATTTGGGGTGGGGAGGAGATACCTGGGACTTTTTTGGGCATCTGGGTATGACTTCACATGCAAGTCTATCTGGCAACTTTGATGATGACAAGCACAGAAATATAACACTAATAACAAAATGGATCACACTACTGTTTGGCTTATTTGTTTCTAGGATCTACAAAAAAAAAACCCTGGAATTTACTGTAACTACTGTTAACTTTTCCAGAATCATGTTGAATTACATCAGCAGATGGAGTTGTGATTTTTGACCCTAATGTTCTTATTGCCTGACTACTTCATCACTGTTATCCCTGCTTTGTCATTGAATTTGTCAAATAAATTTGTCATTCCCTAGGACTATCATAAATAATTCCCATAAATTCACATTTTAAGTTTACCACCCTGCTTTAGTTCAAAGAATTCACTTGCAACACTTTATTTCCTATACAACAAGGACCTTTTATTTTCAGATTCAGTACTAGGAATTCTTTTATATTTCAAATAAGAGTGAAACAAAATCAATAAGATACTAAGATATTATCAACAATTATAGCCAATTCCACACAAAAAGCAATAATTTTTTTAATCTTACTTTCAAGCCATGGATATCTTACTTGGTCTTTTAGAAAAGAGTCACTTCTTTAAAGCTGATGCACTCCTAAAGATTTTGGCTATTTTATCCTTTAAAGTTATAGTTCAAAAATTGAAACCAGGATAAAATTTGGTAAGATTGTTTTATCTTCTCTCAAGAAGGCAAAATACTCATGCTGGCTTCCCAAAAAAAATAGTTTAAAACCTACACAGTATTACCAGTACTCAGACCAAAATCAGCTTTCCAGTACACAAAAACCACTTCAGTGCTTCACAGTACTATAATAGCAATCAGAACGTCACGGACTAAAGTAGTAACATGTTCATTTTTTGGGCAGGAAACTGAGGAGCAAGATTATTCCCAAATCTTTGCAGTCCCACAACCCTTTATCAAACCTTTCAATCTTGAATGAGGTACATACATTTCTAATGTTTTTACTTCTTCCAAGAATTCAGCTTGGCTTTGTTCAATTTCATGACACTTTCCTTGGGGAAATCACAGAATCAGGGAAAAAAAAACCAACACAAAAACCCCCAAACCCACACAACATGGGAAGATACTGGGCCTTAAGCTCATTAATGACCCTAGTAAGCCTTGAACAAAACTTACAGATTTATATTTCCATTAGAAGTGGAACATGAGAAGTCAGCAGGAGTTGTGTTGGATCTGTACCAAGAACTAAGCGACACCTGAGGCAAGATTCAGTGGGATGCC
The DNA here is from genome assembly GCA_013389925.1 of Aegithalos caudatus. Classification (NCBI taxonomy): domain Eukaryota; kingdom Metazoa; phylum Chordata; class Aves; order Passeriformes; family Aegithalidae; genus Aegithalos; species Aegithalos caudatus. Next base: position 28,969 of record WEIU01003911.1, read on the forward strand.
TGCAATAGGTGCAGCAGAGAAATAATTGTGAGAGGGAGTAAGTGCTCAGGTAGCTTCAGGAATAACCTAATGCTAATACTTTGGAGCAGCTACAAAATATAATATATCAGCATGCAATATCATCACTGGTAATAAACCCCACTCTCTGCTGTGCTGCAGACCCTGCTCCTCCCAGCCTCTGCACGGCTCCCAAGGGAACTCTGAAAGCCTTCCTCCTCATCACTGCTGCAGGAATTATCTCACTGGGAGCCATTAAAGTACCATTATGCCTTGTTAGCTCCCTCACTCTTCTTTTAAAATTTAAAAAAAAAAAAAAAAAAAATTCTCAGAAGCTTGGATTTCAGGGGGATGGGGAGGAATGCTAATCAAGTTTCCCATTGTGTGTTTCAATATGTTCTAGATTTGTTACTTGGTGTCAACATCCCTAGCGAGCCCACATCTGTGTCACGGGAATGATTAGAAATCAGTCTCCTTTCCCACCTTGTACATCTACTCCTATAATCTCTTTAAATAACAATATTGTTCCTTACCTTAAAAAAGGACATTGTTTGTATTGCATTACCACCCAAAAAGGTACTAGTCTGTGACTGATAACATTATTGGACTTTTCAGAGAAGATGTCAGAGTTGCTAATTGACCCTTTTTTTTAATCAAATGGCTGGTGGTCTGCCTAAATTTACACCTTTATCAGCTTTCTAAAGGGTCACTGCGCAGAATCTTGGGGTTTATCACACTTTTTTCATCCCATTTAAACCTAACCTTTATTCTGTGATGTCTTAGAAGAAAGCTGCCTTCTGCTTGTGGTCCAGCTGGCAGTTATGAACTATCAATCAGAAAAGGAGGACTTCAATAGAGTCTCATGGCACAGATTGCATTTCCCTTGCTTTCAGTAAAATGACCTGAAAGGCTGGAATAAATCACTCTGCATCCTGGCCTAGGAGATAACCACCTCTAAGTACTCAATACATCCACCATTTTTCCCATAAAGGGATTTATTCTACCCAAAGATTATTTTCCTGGCTGCCTGCAGGGAGAAGTGAAATGCTGGACTTTCTTCCACTGGGCTGTCAGGACGTGTTATTCTGCTGATCAAGGATCTTCAAGTACCCAACACTAATCAACCCAAGACAGGCTAATTATAATCCCTGAGGCCGCCTCCAGTCTAGAAAAATATTGCTAAAAAAAGCCCCTATGAGCCTTGCCAAGCTGGCATTTTTCCTAGATACAAGTGGTATCAAATTTCACTTTCAGACTGCATAATTTTCAGGTTGGATATAGCTGGGGGAAATATAATTTCACAGGCTGAAGGTTTCGTTGAAGTTCTCTGTAACCTCTCCCTTCCCTGTGGTTCTCCCATACCAATGAAAGCACCTGACAAATAAAAAAAAAAGTTGTTATATCTTCATACTTTTGCTTAAGTAATGGCTATCCATAGTCTGAATTTATTAAAGATTAGTTAAAACCATGAGGTATTACTCAGATTTAAAGAATCCATCAACAATTAACAGACAGTAAGAAGAAAGAAATGCACAATCCAGTTCTGAACCATTCAGTAAAGATAAAGAAAACATGCTGTTGGAGTTCACGTGTCTAACACTAGTCTTAAGTGCTGAGTTTAGTAAACTAGCTTGTTTAGTTTACATATTAAATACATCCCTAGATTTAGTTGTTAGCAATTCAAAAGATGAAGATTCAGAGCTACATGCCAGTATATAGGACTAAGTAAGACAAAACTGAAGTGGATTCTAAATTATATTGGGAATCAGAAAACAATAGAGGTTAATTTGAGGTCTGCTTTTACTCTTATCACTGAAAGTATCTTTCTTGCCATGTTCCTCTTCCCTGAGCTATTGACACATTAATTGGAAATATACACCCTTAGCTTACTTGACAGGTATTCTGGTTTCAAAAATAAATATTTATTAGACTGGAAAGAGAAATATCTCCACAACTCAGGGGATTGCCTAATTCAGAGCAGATGTTAGTCCCATATATCTTACATCTCATTTTAATGCATATCCACCTGTCAATAGCTGTTTTGGGTTGTGTTCTCTCTGAACAAAACCCAGACAGTTTCATGAAGATCAACATTTGCTGTTTGGATGAGTCTGCAATGACTGAAAAGACAGCATATTGTAGAACAATTCTTATCAGTCTCTAATTTTGGAAAGGCACCCATGGAGATCATGCAAAAGCATGGCAAGTCCCCTTTCACAAAAAACAGTATTTTCTTTTTAAGCAGAATGGCATGGTCATACTGCCTCAAGCTTTACAGACCAGCTGGTGCTGCCTCTCTGTCTATATGGAAATCACTTTGACTCAGCCAGTAGATATTTCAAACTTAATTGTAGAATTAAGCTGCTATTTTCAATTCAAAAGGCTCAACAGTTTGCATACACTACTTATAAGTGCAATTTTGTGCTGCCAAAACCACTGAGCTTTTAATACATTTTGTAAAACTTCTACTGTACAATCTACTGTACAATCTTTTACCCAAGACCAAAAACCCCCAAAGCTAGTTACCTTCCTTCAGGTTTTAACATTGCACTTTCCAGCACCCATATCTCTTTTGTTCAACCATTCTCTCTGGTATCTGCTACTGTCTTGCCTGTATGTATCTCTCTGTGAGTAAGGTTAAATTGGCAGTTGTGTCACCTAGCACGTACACAGAGTGGTTTGCAAAAGGAGTCAATATCATCATGTCCATTCTGCAGGTGATGAGCAAGGGGCACAGGTTCACATAATTTCTCTGACCAACTTTTATTCTCTATCCTTTCACACTAAAACTTAAACCCAGGAATTCCTTCTACTAGTTTCAGTACATTTTTATGACAAGCACAGGAGGTAGAACACCTAAGATCTTTACTCAAACAAACACTAATTAAGTACCAGTGCTCCACAGAGCTCACCATTCAGGGCCTCTAGATGCTGACAAACAATTCTCTATACTGCCTAACAAGAAAGGGAACAACAGGTATCCGAGGAGGATTTCTCTTTCTTGATTAAAGTCCCAGCAAAGAAGAGGAATCACATAGGTGAGACCAGCAAATGAAACTGAACTTCCAATCAAATTCAAGATGACCTAATAAAGCTGAACAAAAGGAATAATTAAGACATTTCCAGTGAAATTTGCAGAAATACAAAATCACACCTCTCCATTTATTTAAGAGTTTACTTTAAAAACCTACTGCATTGCAAGCAGGTGTGAAGCACTTCGGGGATTAAAATTCTTTTCCTCTGAAAGAGCTAGCACCACTATTGCTGATACACTGTTTATACATCATGCAGAGAGTGTATTTAGATTCCACCTTCTCCAGATACAAGAAAATGCAAAATCCCCTAATTATTTTCAAAGGTTATCTATGCATAAGAACATCAAAAAACTCCTTGTTGCTGTTAGTGACCTAGTAAAATACTAGGATGACATTTTGAGAAGGAATAAGACTAGCTGGCATATTAAGGAGCTATAGAATAGACCCTGCATATTTTTAATAGCTGACCCTTAAAATGGCAACTTCCATATCTGCTGTGTCATTGCCTTAGCAACAGACTAGACATGCTGAAATCTGACAGATAGCAGGCTTTTCTAGCTGAAGCTGTGGGTTTTAAGGGGAGGGCTTTTAGCAATCAAAATCTGACTTATGATTCTAAAAAATGGTATGTTTTAGGAGACTAGCAGTGCAGCTTAAAGTACAGGAAGGACACATACTAGCTAGTATAGCCTTGGCCAGGGAATTAGTCTCTTCAGCAGGAAAAGTTGTTTCTAAACATGATCTAACACACTTGAAAATTGTAAGCAGCCTAGAGTAGCTTCATGCAACAGCATTTAAAGATTTCCTTATTTGAAAACATTCGCAATAGACCATAGTTATTCCATTAACAGCAATCAGCTCTGAAGTACAGTTTTTCATGATAAAATCTAAGAGTCAAGAAAAGTTTTTCATTAGTTTTTTCATCATTAATTAGTATTTTGTTTGAGATTCTTTAAGGTCATTTTGCAATACCATCTGAAAAATTATTTCATACAGCCCTCAGATTTGACAATATCAGTCTCCTTCCCTTTTGGTTTGTGTTCATTGTACATGTTCCATTGGTCTCTCAAATAAATACCTGCCAAAAATGTATTTTTATATATATTTATATACATTCATAATTGAATGGGAAAAATGTAATACAATCAACAGCATTTCTTGGTGGGCTTGGTTACCAACATGTAATGTTGTATTATGTAATGCAAAAAAAGCATCTGTCCTAACTTTACCACTTTCTACCTAATGAGCATAATATTTCAGTTGGTAGGTAGACTTTCTTTTATCCATTTTGCAGACATGTTTTGTTGTATTGACTGTCTTGGCAGAGAATATTCTGTCACAGCAATCTGTTAAACAAAGGAGGAGCACCTATCTAGCCAATAAAGCAAACTGTGTTTTAAAACTTCCAAAACAAACGTGAGTGGGGGGGGTTAAACCAAGAAGCACACGGAACTTTTTCCTTACTGTTGCAAACTAAATGCATAGAGGTACAGCTTTTGGTTTTGTTTTAATCAATACAGTCAAGGTTTGCCTAAAACACTATGATAAGTAGATACTCCTCTTTTGAAACCTAGAATGCTCCAAGCTTCTTGTGTTAATTTGCCATCTTGCTTACAGTAGGTAACAACCATTTTTTTGCCTTGAATCTCTTGAAAGTTCATGATGGATCTCCACTAAAAGCTCAGCTTTATCCAATAAAGCCATGACCAATAAAAAACAACCAACCTCAAGCATAAACAGGAAAACACAAAGACAGGCAGATAAAGGATTATATATATATNTATACAAGCAACAAGAAAAATAGCTTTTTCTCCCAGGTCTGCCAGAGATTTTCCAGGAAACTCGGGCATGTTACTTATCCCTTGTAAGGAAATACTTAGGACAAGTGAGAAACAAAATTATTCACCTCGATTTAAGCTGAAAATCAAGGCAAACAAGTCAGATAAGATTTGACTGTTTCTCAGGTGTCTTTACAGCTCCTAGCTCTGTAAGGGCTCTATCCAAGCTTCGGTAGAAAGATCTGGATTTTGTTATTTTAAAACATAGTGATAACCCTGAAGTCCCACAAGTTTTCTGTACCTAAACTTTCTGAACCATGTTTTAGAAACCATCTAGAAGAAATGCAACATTTTTCCAAGGGATTTAAATAAGAATGACAACTTTGTAGAAGAGAACAATTACAGGTATATAATTCAGGAACTGCAAGCTGGAAGAAGAACGTAACACAGAGGATGTCAACACATGATGGAATTGGGAGGAGCTGAAAACAAATACAAGTCTAAAATAATCTACAAGGAGGATTTATAAAGATACACAAGATACATTTTAAGACTGAAGTAGAGATTCAGCTATAAACTTTAAGACTAGAGGAAAAAAGCTGAAAAAATCAGACAGAAAACAAACAAACTTTTATGTATTCAGATACTAGCATTCTTGATTTTATCTGCACACCATGCTGGCAAAAAATTGATATTAATATTTGACAGCACATGAAGCAACCTCATGTCTGCATCCTAATCCTGAAACTGTGACAACATTGAACTTGAAGAGAATCAGTACAATGCAGCTCTTGAAAGACAAAAAACATAAACTAAAGTAATAGATATACAATAAGACTAAAAGCAGAACTAATAACTGCAGTTGGGTGCTTCCTCAGTCAAATTCCAGGAGTTCTTTTAGTCAAACCTCATGCTAACAAAGGCTATCTTTCTAAGTGTGTCAGCTCCCATAAGACACTGCACCATGGAGGCTGGATAAAGTATTTTATAGAGCTACTTCCTCATGGAAATCATCATCACTTGAAAGACTACTTTACCAAAAAGAGAATGCACATTTCAGCTAAATGCTTAGCATACTTTGGGTCTCTGAGAAAGTAACTGGATGTGGGGCACCAGCAGTGCTGGGGGTCAGATATTCCTGTGCCTGCTGCCCTGAGGGTCAGGTGCTTCCCTCTTTCTACTGCATCCCCCTACAGAACAGTCAGCTTCCAGAGCCAACTCCTTGCCCTGGGTGCTCCCACATGTTCCAGAAGCCATTGGGCTGGCAAAGGTAAGGAAGTGTCAAGACAATTCACAGTGCTCATTCTCCACCCTTAACTTTGAGGTTGATACTCTCCTCAGGACACAAAGATTATCCCCCAGGTTGGAGGACACTCCCTATATCAACAAGCTATCTCCACTGCCAGGCACCTTAGAAGACATTCTTTACACAGCTGAGGGAAAGTCCCTCCTTGCCTGGCACTGGGACTGAACACTGAACAAGTAGGAGGAAACAGTATTTTGGCCCAGTGTGCCAGGGCAAGCCTGCATCTGACACATGCCATGAGAACTAGAGTTCACACAGAGCAGAGAGTATTCCTGGCTTGAAACATCTTGTCTGAAAGTGCCAGACAATGTAAACTACACAGAGCTGAATTTTTTGACCTTGCAAGGATGAAAAGCTGAGTCAGCCTTGCTGGGATTCAAAGCACTCAGGAGTCCAGATAATTGAAACCTGTCTTTCTTGCACTAAACAGGAAGGGAAGAGCTATCTGGATTGTTTTTTAATTTATTCCCTCTTTTCTTCAGAACCAAAGCTTTTCTGAAGGGTTTTTAAAACTAAGAAAAATTTTGCTTTAGGAAAGCATATTTTGATACTCAGGGAGTGATTTTTGTGATGAACCTTCTGACATTATATATATATATATACACACATAAATATGACCATACCAAACAAGTTGAAGGATTTATATTACACACCTTTGGCAGTTTTTTAATGAATATAAAGTGGGGATAGATACTTTTATTTTTAGATATACAGAAAATAGAAGATATAAAGCTGAAAATGAGGAAGACAATACTCCACAGGTCTTTGTCCAAGAGCACTGACCAAACAGCATACATGCCTGTGTAGCAAACAAGGTACGGGTAGTCTTTAAGCACTGACAAAACTGAAAATTACTACAGCAACAGCTTGTTAGGATTAGAAACCCAACTGAGGTCTGCCTTGCCCTCTGCCAAAGTCTCCAGAGGCTGAGAAACCCAAGATGGGAGCTGCCTTTTCTGGATCACAGTGATGTCAGACATGATGTCCATCCATTGCCACTTTCACCCACTGTAAGTCCTGTTCCCTCACTAATCTAGTCTCCTTTTGGCTCTCCATCCAGCTCAGCTTTTCTATGGATTCCTTCCTTTCCTGTGGCAGGAAAGACCTGGCCCAGTCTGGGTGACTCATCATAAGGGCAATATATACAACTTTCTTATTTTCTGCAGCTAGAATCTGCTTTAATGACTGTTTTGATAGAAATGGAAAAGCAAAAGACACCTTTACCCAGTCCAGTCTACTGAAATGTCAGTATTCAGACATAAATTAGTTGCAAGATGATTTCTTGATGTCATCTTTTCATTCATGTATCATTAATTTTGTCCCAGTAACATCAGTATGATATCTTGTTACAAAATGTAAAGAAATCTCATTACAAAACATGGGCCATATTTACAATACAAAATATAAGTATAATATTTCAGAGACACATAATATATTTTAATACACAATTTTTTTTTCTTTTAAAGGCAGTTCTGGAACTTCAAACATTCTACCCCTCCATGAAGCTAAGAGCACTCAGCAGAGACCAGGAAGAAAAAAAAAAAAAAATTTTCAATCAAGCCCAGAACAAGGCATAAGATTTTTATTATTATTTCTAACTCCTAAACTTTTAAGGAAATATTTCACCAGCATTTGGAAATGCCACCAATTCTAATCAATACCTGAGCAACATCTGATACATATCTCCTTTGACTAGACTTTCAAGGGATAAGTTCCTGAACACAGCTTCATTCCAGATGTGTCAGAGGTGGGAGGCACATTTCACCCACCCACTGTTCTGCTGTAACGTGACCTACAAGAGATAAAGTTCAGAGCATAGGGTTCCCTCAGCTCCTCTTTAGAGGAGAAAGAAAACTTCCTTGCATTGAGAGCATGCTCTGACCCCCTCTAGGTAGGCCTTTCTTTGTTGTCTGGTGAAAAAAAAAACCTACAAAGTGTTAAAATGGTACCAACTTCCATTGCTATGGTCAGGTTTTGTCATCAGCTCCTACAGCTGCTTTGGGAAGAACCAAGCTTCTGTTTCTCTCTGCATTGAGTGCTAAGCTATGTAAGAACTACTTGATGATGATATAATAAAACCCTTCAGAGCAAAGTAACGATTAAACAGTAACCCCCTTCAGTTCATTAGTACACGCCCATCTCCAGCTCCACGTCACTATGATTCTGCATGTACAGAAGAACTTTGGCCTTCAGACTAACTGTCCAAATTCAGCTACTTCAGAGAAGAATACATGTATTAACAAAACATATTGCCTTCAGTAATGGTAGAAGGCCAGCTGTGAAACAAAGCTGAAAGCAACACAATTTTCACACTGTCAAATGCTGTCTCACTTGTACCAGTCATGAACCTGCCCCAACAACAAGCAAAGTCATGTTATATATTTAGTGTTTCTACATTTGGTCACGCTCTAACTCAGACAGTCAGGGTTGCTCTTCATAGTAAGACTTTCTTCATCACTCCATACTTTTCCACATCCTCACATACAAATCTCAGTGCAACTCTTGGGCCCATTCCAAAATTAACAGGAAGCATAATAATCAAAGTATTCAGCCGGAATCAGAATTAGCCAAGATTACCAAGAATCAAGTACTATCATCACAGCTCCATTATTAGCAGGTGTTTCCCAGAGCAAAAAACACTGTGAGAAGTATGTGGAATAGAAAGTAATAGGAACTTTTTAAAAAGTGTTTAAAAAAACAACATGGTTTGTATTATTATTTGGGGGGAGGGGGGAATTCTTCACAGGGGGTTTCCTAGTAGGTCGTGCCTCCATTAATACCACCAAAAGTTGCTTTCACCAAGTATGTTTCCCCTGAGTCTTAACATTGATCTGAGAAATGCTAGTTGTAATCAAGTCACTTTAAAAATCTAAGAAAACACAGTTATTATTGACTATGATAAAAGCATAATATTTAAACCAGAAATATCTTACATCTGTGTATTATTAGCTGTTCTTTTATGATCCCTACAGTTGCACATTAAAGGCATTGCTCACCAGCTCTCTTCACACTGATTCTGACTCTAGGCAGACATCAGCTGTCCTGCCCTACCCCCACATCCTCCTGCTAACTCATCCCTTCTGAGTTTGCCTGATGGGAACACAGCAAGTGCAGGAGACCACTACTTTCATACTGTAAAATGCATCACAAACAAATAAAACATCATTCTAATCATTATTTTACAGTCATTTGCTTTGTGTTTTGCAGTGTGGGAAAATACCCAGAGGTACCCAGACCATGCTGAAAAAAGCATATCTGATTCTGTGCAGACTGTCTAATTAGGCTATAAGAGCTCTATTCCAGCTTGTGCCCAACAAAACCATCACACACACCCCTATGAAAAGTAGTCAGATTTCATTACATTTATTACTTTACCAAATATAAGGTACCAAACCTCACAATAAATATTGATATCACTACAGAATTAGTGGGCTTTTTTTCTTGCAGTACTTTTAAAATATAAACTACACAGGGAGAAACAGAGCCAGAGACCACTCCCTGATTCCTAGTGGACATATTGATCAGTTAAAATGACATGTGTCTGGTCTTTTCTTTCCTTCTAATAGCAAGCAGCTGAAAGACACTATTTCAAACACACAAAAATCAAACAATAATGTTGCTATATACCATCCAGCAAGATTAACTTGAAGTTAAGCAAAATAAACCTAGCCTGCAAGAAACAAGACCTTAATACAACATAAGCTAATATTGGACATTGTAAAGAATTACTGAATACTGTAGACAGGATTTTAACCAGCTTCTAAATATAAAAAAGATACGTGTTTTCTTCCCAAGATAGAGGTGGAAACCTTTATAATTATTCCTACTTTTTTTCATAACAAACTGCCTCAGAATGCTTGAATCTTTGACTACACCTTTTACTGCAGTTGCAGCAGAAAAAAAAACTTGTTTTCTTTCCAGTAAAAGATAGATCTAAAATTCACTAGATTCATATTATAATTTTAAAAACAGCATCAAAGAAAGTAAAACAGTAAAAGAGCTAGAAGCCACAGTCCTTTCAAAATATTGGTTATTGTTTGACAATTAAATCTGTTTTGCTTTTTTAAGAATACCAGTAGAAATAGGACAGTGCTGAACCATGTTTAAAATCAATACTGTTCCAGTTGCTTGTTCAGCACCGGTTTGCACAGTATTTTCTGTGCTATCATGCTATGGAAGGCCAATGAAAGTAAATAGGTGATATTCATGCTATTGAGATAAAATAGAGTCAAAGAGGAGCTAAACATAATAGGAATGCTTAAATGAAGAGACAGGGAAGAAAGACACAAGCTCTGTTTATGGCACTAGAATTGAAAACAGCTATTCTTTCCATTTAAGCAAATAAGACAGTAGCTACTTTAATTGCACTGTGAAATTGAAATATATTCTCTTCAAATATTCAGGCTATTATCACAAATGCAAAGGCAAGTGTAAACATTCAGACTGAATGCATTTTCTGTAGGCCTTTGTCTTAGCCTGTCTGCCTGAAAATAATATTTAGGCATGCAGCATCTTTCTTCAAAATGATTTTTACAAGGCAAAACCCACTTACATTAGGGAAACCTTATAGAACAGGAAAAAAAAATAACCCTGCAATTAAGAACAGCACAATATTTTGCAACTTACCATGTCCTGCTCAAATCATCCTCTTTTGATGTTTACGGCACATCTGTAAGATGCAATACTAGGAGGTGCCTTGTGTGACCTGCTGCATGATGCTGTGACATCAGTTCAGATGATGCAGCTCATTATGGGAAAGACTGCTGTTGCTATGGCAACTGAGATGTGATACGAATCCTTACTGCATTTCCAGGGGAGTCCGAGACAATACGGAAGCCCTTTAAAGAAACAGACAAAATGCAAACAGGCTTTTAAAGTACAGTGCCACGGATTTTGGAGTCCATGTTAGTATATGTATGTTGTTAAGGAATATTTTAAATGAATTATTCCTATGTGGGGATGCAGAATTGAGATGTATGAGCTATAAATTATTTCTATATTTAAAACTTAATATTGTGTGCGTCAATTTAAGAACAGATTTTATAAGGCAAATTTAGTTATCGTGTAAGGGAACTTTACTTAAAATAAACAGTCAGTAGCATGATTTTAACACTAAGTCTCTACAGACAGTAGTTATTGAACAGTATTTTAAGAAATATATTTCTTCACTCTGCCCCACCCTGCTCCTACATCCAATCTGTCACTTACAAGAAAAATCTTGTTGCTAGGGGAAAAGACTTGATACTTCAAAATGAGCAGATTTAACACTATTGAATGAATGACAATGAGTTTAAAAAAATGTCAGGGGGGTGGCTTTTTATTCAGAAGAGGGTAAAGAAGTTTCTAGCCAACCAAGTAAAAATCTCCTTATCATTTTTCAGCTGTAGGACAAACTGCACTGCCCTCTGCATGCTGAGTAGCCTGGCTTTCATCTGCCCATCAGACAGAGAGATGAGTAAAGATTTTGAAAGCTGTGGGCAAGCTGCTGCTAGTGCCCAGTGGGCCACACTGCTGCCAGCCTCCAGGCAGAGCAGGAAGGCCAGCAGAGCAGAGAGCCCCTCCCTGTACCTTTAGTGAAGGCCTGGGGCTGGAGGCTGAGCCTGTAGACATTACCTTCTACACCAGGAGCCTGCTCACATCCTCTGTTCAGAGCAGTCATGAGAGAAGCAAAGGCTATGTGCACAAGTACCAAAAGGAGCTGCCTGGAAATTAAAATTCACAACTAAAGAACTACCAGCACATTTTTGGCCACTTGCCAGTTCTATTTGGATGAGAAAAGTTTCTCCTTTCCCTAGCCATGAAAATCCCTTTCTACATGGTAGGAAAGAAAGTACACAAAAGGCTGGACCCATATATCCTTGATATGCTGAAGCCCACAGTAAAACAAAAGCCCAACTTGAAGCAAGAAGTCCCAGTACCCTGAAGAGGTCCAATAATGTCCAATATGCATGTCACTGTCTAAAACCATTCAGTCCATTAAACTTTAGTCTGTGAGTAAAAATTTTGATTACTGATTTCAAAAGAAACCATAGGAAATAATTACTCTCTTAGCCACCACCCACCTTTGAAAGAAAGTAAAGAAGAGACTTTGATACCTTTCAATTAATCAAATAAAGTCTTTCCATAAATCTAGGAAATGCCATGGTCTTCCTAATTAGTGCTGGCTTGACATTGGATGGTCTCATTTGACAGTTTCTCTCTTCTAATACTAATCCTATGTAATTCTAAACAATACAGTAAAGCTCTCAAACTGACTCAGCACCAAATCCAGTCCAGTGATCCATAACAAAGAGTGACTCACAAAAGAGCTATAGCTCTAGGTTTTTAAATGTTTAAAACTTCCATAGGTCTCTGAGAATGTAATTCACAACTTAGAAGGGAAGAACACGATTCAAACTTGATTTGTGTTAGACTGACATGAAAACTAAGGTATGTCACTGTAAGCTAGCAAAGTTTATGGTGTGCTGCATGCCATTTTGTTCAAATAGTGTGAGTTCCTGCAGTTTTCCTTAGATGAATTATTTCTATTTTGCTAATTACGCTTTGATATTATTTCTGCTACCTTTATTGCTATGGAAACAGCATTGAAAAGAGGCAGTGAGCTTCTCTTTTCCTTAGGAAAATTAGGAGATTCAGAAACATCATTATGGCAAGCCAGGAGTCATAATCTAGTTGATACCAGGGCTCTGCCTCATCAGCTTTGTTCCCAAACACTGGGAAGTGCAAGTGGTGGGGTGGGAACATTGTGGAAGCACACCCTGGCCCAGCCCCACCACAGTGGGGTAGCCATGCCCTGCTCCAGGCTCCTGTCCAGACTCCCCAGAGGACATCTGGCTGCAGGTGACCTTCATGTAAACTTCTTTGGCAGGAGTGAAGCAGCAGCATAGCTAACATGGACACGGAGGAGAAGGGAGAAGGAGGGAGGTCAGGCAAGAACAGGGAAAATATCAGGCCATTTTTTTACAAAGACTTCCGCCTATCTACTGCTAACTGTAGGCTGTATGTGTTTGTTAATTCATGCATGCAAATGATGCATAAATTAAGACAAAACTATAATATTTTCCTAACTTTTGAATTTTTTGTAATTTTAAAGTATCAGTCTGTTGTTAATTTTTCCCAAATGTTATTTGTCACGATCTGAGGCACATGTGATATTGGGTGCAAGACAGCTTCAACAGAAATGTGCCAGGCTGAGTGAAAACTAAGTATGTGTTGCACAGGTCCAATGGTACTAGGGTGACTTTACATGGAGGACAGTAATCACAAGAGGCTAAAAGGAATTTCTACCTTATGAATACAAAAGGTAGCACCCACAAACCCTGTATTAAATCCACAGGTCTAGAGAAAGATAGCTGGACCTAGCTGCTTTGGATTTTTTTTTTAAGGAAAGAAAAAAATGAAGCTTTTTTTTACTCACCCAAACCAGGAGTGACATATCTTCTAGAATTTAGCTTTAAAACTGCTTTCTATTCCTTACAATTCAGAAGAACAGGAGGTGCAGAGAGAGAGCCCAAACTACCCTATTACTACACAAATACTTTGATCATTTTGAAGTATCACAAGGTTTCCAAGACAAGAGCATAGCTTTGATTATAACTTTTTCCTGTCAAAAGAGAAATATTCCATTCTACTTTCAATCATAGCAACTCAAATTAATGATAGGCATAAATTACCAGTTTTAAATTCTTATTTTAATTACATTCTAGCTCTCCAACACATGCCATGTCTGTCCTTTTCCCCACATTGGGACCCCCAACAGTTGTTTTGAAAGGACTGATATTCACCCAAAAAGGAAAGGGTGTTTCATCTATCATCTGCCATTGTTTTCCCTGTTGGTCAGTTTATGTGCACACTCTACCAGGTTTTCAGTAAGCAAGTCATGGTCATTCAAGTAGGCATGGCCTTTTCTTCCCCTCAGCAAGACCAATAACAAGCCAGATATTTACCCTGACATGATTTACTTTCCATTTAATTATATTCAAGAAATGAGTTAGGAGTAAACTCAAACACAGATGTTGCAGACCTTTTCTCTGCATAATCCAGCTGTTTTCTGTGTTGTTTCCCCCTTCAAATGAAGGAAAGCAATTGCTTACTTGCTTACAATTACAGCTACCCTACCAAAACAGCCAAGAGAAAAAGGAGAAGAAATGCTGAAGGATCAAATTAAATGAGAATTCCATATTCTGATTTGTGTGTCAAATATGCCAGAAACAGGCTTTAAATTAAAAATAAAGCACATGAAAAGCAAAAACACAACTTAGTGAACGCTGATACACATCAACAATGTGGAACACAACAAAGGAAACCTTGATTCTCATACAAGATTTTTTAATCCACTTCAAGGTCCATGTCCCAGATTTTGCATGGAGTGCCTTAATTAAACAGCTATATATACACCTGGGTTTCTATTCCACTGTTGACTTTGTCAGAATGAAAGGGTAGGGCATGACACACTGATGGCAGCTCTAGCCTGTTTCCCTAAATGGAACGGGATATTAATCAGGATCTTATTGAGTCTACTGTACCAAATCCATCGGCATTGCAAACACAAGAATTATATACAGTCTTCCTTCCAATGCCTACCTACATTGTTAGGCAGGGAATATTTCCCCTCCTGTCACCAAGGTCATCTGAACCTCTGTTCCTACAGTAAGGGAGACTAAGACTGGGAGCTGCTGCTCTGGTGCAAAACTGCACCTCATGTGAAGTATATAAAGGGGTAAGGCTCCCATAGCTGCATGACTCAAAGACACTACTCAGAGCCATATATCAGTTCAAGTTTGGAGCCTCTCATTAGTACAAAATCATTACCTAGAGAAGTCCCTGGTTACATGATGAACACATTCACACTTGTTACTACAGCCTGAAGGGGATCTGGGTCACTGTTTTTCTATCTGAATCTCAGTCTCAAGAGATGCATGAGATCAAAAGGCTGAAACTCAGTCTCCTAAGTGGGACTGCCTTGCTTCATTTTTTTAGAAGATTAATAAACTAGTAACTAGTAGTGCATTTTTCTTCTTCTTTCCCAATTACATGAATGCATCTAATGTTAATATCCAACAGTCTACTCAGAAATAGCATCACGAATTATTTTTCCAAAATGTCAAGAACACAGACAGTAGTTACTCTACATCTGGAAAAGTCACCCATATTCTACAGCCATATGATAGAATAAAATCTTTCCATCCAGCACAAACCTTATTTAGTCACGAACTCAAGGTATTGTGTCAGAAAGCAAGGCAATATCCTCATTCCCAACACACTAAAGACTACAGCAGGGATTTCAGTAATGGGACACTTCTGTCAGCCACAAGTGAGCTGAGATCCCCAGATGAAGAAACAAATTCCAGGTGTTTTGGTCTAGCTCTGGAACAAATTCTGTTGTTAGAATACTCCAGGGCATACAATATTGTGATGTTAGGGTATTTGTTTTTCTTCAGTCTCATGCTTTCAGCCACCCAAGAAGCATATTAACACAATAAGAAAATGCCCTAGAAGGTCTTCAGCTTATTAAAATGACATTTATACAAAAATAAATTGGCTTGAGATTTTCCTCCTTAAGTTCTTAAATGCAACCTATGTGCAATATAAAGCTCACTCACTTCTAATAATAAAACTTGAGCTTTCCCAGACCAAGTTGTAAATTTTGCCTCCAAAGCTTCTGCCTACTCCATCCTTTAGCATAATAGGCAGTACCAGAAGTCTCAGTCTTGGTTTGCCTCTTTGCTTGTGTTACAACCTTACCTGTTGCCTGATAAACCTCATTGTGTGCAGCTTGCCATACTTTCTGAGCTTGCTTCTCATGTTTCTTCTCTACTTAAACAGGTCTTAATCAAAGCTGAGGCTTTGATTAAACAGACTAATTTCATGTCTGAAAACTGCAAAATCATTTTCTCTGAACACCAAAGATTAGTTACACCCTTCTCCGTTCAGAATATTACCAATAAATTGATCTTTCTGACGCATTTTACAATGAGCTTTAAATCCCTAAGCATTAAAGTAAACATAATGAATTCTATTTTTACTTCAAACACTCTGGAAAACTCTGCATAGTTTCATCTTCCTGTTCCTTCAGAACTGACTACTTTTTGCTCTGCCAGTAACTTTCCAGCCTATCCATCTTACAAACACTTGATTTTCCACTTCCTCCTGCCTCCAGCAGGAAAAATACTCACCAAAAAAAGGCATAATATCATGAATAATCTTCACACTCATTCACACAAACATTCTATTAATATTGCTTTGTACAATTCTAACCTGATTTGTAAACAAGTAGGAAAACAAAAACCTGGCTACCATCACTGATTGACTTCCATGCTTTTCTTGACCAATGTGTTCTAAACATCCTATTTTTCTTCTTCCACTTCAGCCCCCTCCACTCAGCCTGATACTCCTCCCCACTTGCTTTGCATGTTCACTGTGTTCACTTCAGGAACAGACTAATAAATTTTGTACACACAGAGACTCAAAACTCTAAAGGAAAAGATGAATAATAATTTTGGCTGCTACTGGATATTCTCTGAAACTAGCTGGTTTAAAGTCAGCTGAGCATTGTAGCATTAGGCTAAAACTGGAGGATAGCTTACAGATAAGTCACCTACTACACATATCCCCACAGAGGTTAAAACACACCATGGTTCTCCACACTCATTAAAGCAGGGATCTGTTTCCAGGATCTGAAGGCAATAGTCATTTAAGAAAAGCAAACAAACAAAAACACATTATTGACTGGATAGAGACAATGATTTTAAAAGCATCTGTTTACTACATGGCTGCTTTAATTTTTCATAATTTCTTTTTAAAAACATAGTTCAACATTCAGTGGAGTCCAAATTAGTACTTAAGCACAGTGGGACAGAAAAAAGTCCAGCTATTACTATAATGGAATACAGAATTGTAAGTTAAAAATAAAAAAGAGGAAAAAAAAAAACACAGCAGGGAGAACACAGCAAGAACTAGCAGAAAACTTCTGATCTTCCTAGGTGAGGCATTAAACCCCACTATACAGCTGAAACACTGACAGAAAGCAAGCTGTTATATTTTTAAGAAGTTAATGTTATATGCCAGTTTGACAGTCCTGAAGGCAACTTTAGAATGGAACAGAGTCCACCAGCATATTACAAGCCCTACTTGGCATGTTACCACTTCAAGTTAATTAGCTTGTGTAGTAGACAATTCTATAAGGAGAATAAAAAAATTTCACATTCCAATCATTAACCTCTTCACTGAAATTATGCAGATGCTGGGACAGGGTAAATTACCGAAGGAGGCAAAACATTCTCTTAAAGGAAAAGAATAATTTAAACCTGTGGTTTCTAATTTATTCCATCTTGGCTTTTGGTATCAAAAAACAAACATTTTACTATCAAACAGAGAGAGTGCATGCTAAGGTGAATATAAAGAGGCAGTGATACAAATAGTGCCTCAGCTCTGATGGGCAAAGGATATTTGTCCAACACCTAAAAGATAATTAGAGCCCATTCCAATGTGAGGATGTTTGCAATATAAAGTTTAGTTTAAAAGTAGTTAGTGGTGGCTACAGTTAGAGTCCATACAAATGTTTTGGACTATAGAGACAATGGAAGCAGTTGAGTAGATGTAATGTTACCACCCCTAACATCACAGAGCTTTAATGTCCCAGTAAATACGGGCATACTGCAGATCACACTGCTCTGAAAATGTGTTTTTTATATGGAGATGGCACACTGAGCCCCAAATCTGCCCCTCTCTTGCCTGCCTAAATGAACCCAGTGTCTCTATTACAAAAGAAAAAAATAAAACAACAAACAAAACACCACACCAACAAAAAAAAGACAGAAGCAGCTTTTTACACCTGGGCCCTTCCCAGCCCCTCCTTCCCCTCAGTTACCCCACCCTTTGTGGTGTCCCAACCAACAGGTGCTAAATTTGGTCATCAAGACCGTACAGGAGCTTCTTGCAGCTCTTGCAGTTTCAACAGGGCCTCACGATGTAAAGTTTGACCCTAGAGCATAGTTTAAGTAGACTTCTTTCTAGAGAGTGGCTGCAGGGTCTCACATAGGAAGTGTTTGGTGACCCACAGGAATGTTCTGGCTGGGCTGTCTCACAGGGAAGGTTCTGATTTTTAACAGAATTTCCTTTAAAGTGTGAATCTGTTGGGAGTTTGAGAAGAAAAGGCCAAAGCTGTGCCAGGGAACAAGGGCTGAACAGGGCAATTTATGACAAACCTCAACCACAGAGCAAATTTATCATCCTCTCAGAGGGCCAGTCAGCCAATGAATGTGAATTTAAAACAAACTGAGGGACTGAAACCTAAGTGAAACAGGTTTGAGATCTGAAAGCCTGGGTGCAGAGCCACTAGTGCCACTTGGGCAGAACCCCCTTCCCAGAGTCAGGTGTGCTGGCAGTGCTCAGCAGCAAGACTACCACAGCATTGTGGCCCCAAAAGAACCAAAACACTGAGAGGCAGAATTGTCTCCATAACATATTGAATGCAATAGTACACCCATACACAGAAGAAATACCAGGGAAATGTCAAGCCACCCAGGTGTTTTTCAAAAGTCAAACTAAATCAGATGAGTTGATCCTCATGCACAAGCTTAAATTAGCTTGCTGGTTCAAAGCGGGAGTGTGTTTTCAAAATAACTCTCCCAATCACCACATTTATTGTACTTCCATTCCAACCACTGAGCATCTCCCAGGACACTGATGGCATTCCTTTCTTATGAATGTAAACAAGAAGATGAACTCCATGAGTGCACCCAATGCACTCCAACTGCTAGGAGTTATTTAATCCTGGGAACTAGACATGGTTTAGTCTGTAGTGACCCCCTGCAATGTTTCTAGTTTTCATGACCCCCATGTTTCCTCAGGCTGCTGTTTTGTCCCAAAGCTCTTCTCTCACTGAGTAGGCAGGGCTTGTTTGGTGCAGCACTGCCACTGAAGCAAGGTCTTGTCACCAGGTTGAACCTCCAGGGTCCCTGCCATGCACCTTCCCTGTTAACAGCTGCAGGAACAGCTGGCTATGAATCAGTATTATTAGCTCTCTGCTGCATTAGAGCAACTGCACAGCCTCAAAATCTGCCTTCTCCCTGAAGACAGCACAGCTGTATTCACTCTACACAGCATCTGATCTAATAGGTCCTAGTAGAACTCTGCATCATTGCCTCTTCCCCTTCCACTCTTACAGAAAAACCGCATTTTCCCCTCCTTTTCCCCTCCCCCTCCTCTTTCAGGCTCTCTTTATGCTACAGCCATCTCACCACATCTCTTCTTTGCCTTCATCCTCCCCTAACAATTTACCTGTATCACTCAACCTCCATGTGTTCTTGGTCTTCAACATCTCACAAGACCACAACACACATATGTTGTTAGAACTTATCAGAGGTTTCTGCACTCACTTGGTCTGCTTATGCCTCAGCAGCCCTTGGCATATCAGGGCTGAGGCTGCCTCATGCCTCCATAGTCCCTACAGCCATCCAGGGAGACCTTTGCCTGCCAGAAACATAGAGAAAGAGATGGAGTAGATAGAAAAGAGATCTTACTATTTCAAGACTTGATTCCACTGTTTCCCATTAAAATAATCATAAAATGCATCTGCCCTGATTCAGTTGTTCACTTTCCTCAAAAAAGAAAAAGATTAATCCTTCCTTCATAGTCCCTCAACTTTCAGCAGTGCAGTTCCACACCTTCCCTCACACTAATGCAAGTTGTCAGGTGATTTCATCAGCCCATTTAATTCACTAGTTCAGCAGAAAATGATGCAATTTTTGCTAGGTTTGTATCCTGCCAAATTAGTAAAATTAATTGACTGAGGCTGAACAGTTGAGTCTGTGGCACTCCCACCTTTAGGAAAAGTACGCTGATAGATGGTTCCACCTCTCCCTCCAAACTGCATATTTGTCTGACATTTTTTCTGGGCTTGGTGAGGCAGGGTTCATACCTCAGACAGTGCTTGATGCAGGATCAGGACTGGTGATGACAGAAGACAGCCTGACATGTTCTTCAGTGCAGTTACATAACACTTGTATGTATTGGTCCTTTTATGTGCTTGTCCCTCCCTTTATACGTCCTATTGACCAAATATCATCAGAGCATATATTCCCCTGTCCTCTGTGTCCTTTGTTTCATGTTGTGCTTATAGAGGATTTGCCTTTTTCATGGGCTTTGTGAAACACTTGTCTACCCTCACTATGATAAATTGTTCTCTCACAAACAGATATATTTGTTCCACTCAGGGACACCATTTCATTTTCCATGTAAGGTAGGTCAGCTTTATTTAGGCATGTTGTCCCTCCATCCTGCTTCATTCTCATTCAGTGGACAGCCATAGGCTATCATTCATTGTATGAATTCAAGGGGCAGAATGATTAAATTTTATTGTAAAGCTTTCTATATACTTCTTACTGGGTACCTGAAAGCTTCACAAAAACGCCTTCATGCTCACAAAATCTCTGTAATAGAAGGGGTTTTAATCCTGCTTTCACAAAGATAAAGGCACACAAAGATTAAAAATACAAGTATGACAAATATTGTTTCTGATCTAAGATTTGACTTTTCAAGTCACATGCTTTCCTACATCAGATTTTTTTATACAAAGCCCAGCTGCTGTTGATTTCAGTTTCAGCCATGAGCACTTAGCAAGCCAGTTCTTTGGGATTCAATTCAGGATCAAGCAAACAAATATCAATGTGACAAGAGTTTAGCCTAAATAAACTGGTCAGCATTCTACAGAAGCTTTGTAATAGGAGCAGAAACACAGGCAAGAACCATTCTGACTCCATGACCTAATTTATGAGCTTTTTTAAAACTCTTCTGTACTTGCTGCATGCTTTCAACTTCTGCTACAGAGGAATGATGAATACTACAGAAATCTTCTTCCATCCTTTTTTGCTTTCACTCATTTATCACAGATCCTTCTCATGCAGGCATTTCACAGGAGGAAATAATTGATGAGCACTATAATTACAGACCATATTAGAAAGCATACATGGAAAAGGACCAGTTAAATGTTAATTCTAATGTTTTCTGTCTTAACCAAGGCAAGCAGCCAGATCCTAACAGGGACCTACAAAACAGGCTTTTTAAACAACACACAAATTTTTGTGGTTTATCCTATAAGAGGTAAATCCAGATGTATATATCTAGTTTACCCAAAAGCAAAAGGTCCATAATAAAATATTTTGTACAATGTAGGTTTGATGCAGGTACATGCATAGGAGCTACAAACCAAGGCCAAAGAGCAGACCCAGCAGACACAGTCTGGCCCTCAACTGAAGCTAAATTTTGATGCTGTGGAATAGGCAGAGGACTGATTATAGTATGAGTGACTTTTCTTTAGTAATCTTTGGATTATCAGTATATAATAAATCAGAATACATTTTCATGAGGGTGATTATATATAGAAGTACTGGCTGCCAGCAAGGGGAACAGTTCATCATTTTTATAGTGCATGGTTAGTTAATACATAACCGGCTATCTCAATACCTTGAAAATCATAAATCTACGCAGAGTTTGTGTTTCTGCTTAAAGCTTCCAGTTCTGAATGCACATTTACCAGACAAGATTATAAGCATTTGATCAAAAACAATCTGGATCTTATATTACTCCTGGAAACATCCATTAATTAAGTTGTTTACTGTTTGGTTTAAGTTGCTTAATAATCTCTGCACACATTAATTTTCTAGTCAGCAAGAACGTATACTTTATTATATCCAAATTTAAAAATACAAGTCAATTTTATGTGGATTTTTACAGTAGGAATACTTGAAATTCCAACAAAACAAAACAAAAAGATTGCCCAGACTCAAATTCTCTGCATCTGCCTCTTCATGATAATGATCTAAAATCTGAAAGTAGCATGATCTAATGATCTAAAAAACCCAAAGTGACATTTTACTCGTACATTGTTCCTCCAAAGGCCAGAATTCACTTTAAGAAAGGAAAACAAACACCTATATCCCTCTTCACCACTCAGCAAAATTACCACAGGCTTTAAATCCTATGTATTGTTTTTGCCTTATGACTTTAGGGCATATCCCTGCTTCCTGTCCATGGACACAACTACAGATTTAATCCACTTAGTCATCATTTAATGACTCAGTTACTGACACCTTTTGGCATCTGACCTTGATAGCTTTAGACTGAAACTAAAGCCATTTTTTGTTGACTGTCACTTTGCCTGCATGGCTCTCTGCATTCCTCTGCTTTCTCACAAATGTTAATTATTTGTTTCAATTTCAGTTTCCTCCTAACAAAACACTACCACACCAGTATCTTTTTCCATCTCCAAACCAGTTTAAGGCAGAACTTCTTCACCCTTAAAAGCCCTTCAGAACAGCTTACTAGCATTCATTTGTTTGGCAAAGGTTCTCATAAGCTCTTACAAACTTTTTCACAATTTCAAGGAAATCTCATCTTAAGACTCCATTTTGGTGGTTTTTTTTCTTCCCTATGCATTGTGTGGGTTATAAGGCAGAGGCATCAAGGTACCAGCACCCCTTCAAGATGATCAGGACTAGAACTGAAATTGGAAAAAGGACCTTCTCATTAGGCCAATTTCACAAAGCTGGAAAGTTAGTCTTTGCTTATAAACAAAAGAATTTCAAAGACATGCACGAGCTAAAAAAAATGTTTCAAAAAACCCAAAGAACGATATAGAAGCAAAATAATGATTACCTCCAATATGAAAGAAAAGTAGATAAATATGTTATATAGGGCAAAAAGGAACAGATAATGGTATGGTATAAAAATACAACATCAAATTAATATAACTTCAGAGTAGCACATGATACCTATTTCAACAAGTCATGATCAGGAGTTTTTCTGTAACTTAGAAAAACTCTCTCCTTACAGGAGAAATAATTCACCAAAACTGAACCAATTTCAGTAAGATTCTGTACAGACAGCTTCTTAAAAAAGAAGCTATATGAGGAATTTAAGAGCTAAATATTTGCAGGCAGGCCTAGAGGCTACTTAAAGACACCACTTTATAGGCACAGAAAAAGTACATCAATCAAAATACTATCCGTGTGGATTTACAAAAGGTACTCAATAAAGTGACTCACTATAGACTCTCAAGAATAATAAACAGCCAGGAAACAAAAAGGAATTTTTAGATTAAATATGTGAAGGAGAAAGTAGAAGAAAAGGGTTTATACAGTAGAGAGATGTCACCAGGGGATTTCCTACACGAGGTGAGGTGGGGTGTTGTGCTGGTAATTCAATCCGGTAAGGACAAGGGCTGCCTCTATAAAAGCACACAAAGTTACACAAGTGGTGATGTATTGAAAAGGCAAATAAATTTCAGCAGACAAAGTAGCACTGTGAAATAACATACATAGGAAAAAGTTATCCTAATTTGAAAATACAGTGGTAGGTGCTGAGGTGTTCATTAGGAGTCAGGAATGAGGTCTTGTGGACCTCATAAATAATTCCATGCAAATCTGAGCTCAGTGCTGTAGAAATAAATAATCAAACAAAAAGATAAGACAAACATAAAAACTCCAATCAAACCAAATTAAATACTTTACTTATTTCTGAGAGATAGCACCAGAAAGGGCTTGCCCTACTCTAATAAAGAAATTGAAGCCAAAGTCTAAGTCTCCTCTACTGGAAGGGAGTCCACAGCCCATCTGTCCCACCTCCTTGGCATGGAAATTCTGGTCACTTTCTTCCTTTGCTTCACAAGCAAGAAAAAAACATGTGATGCAAAATTCCCTCATTGAAGACTGATCTTTGCTGAGGGTTCTGCTTGAAAATACTCAAATACTTTACCAAACACCCTGTTTTACCTGCTGAGGGAATAGCTTTGTTAGCAGTGCACTGAAGATCCTTTGCTGGCTCCCAGCAGCTAGGAATGACTGTCATGTTCTTCAGTAAAATTAAACCTTGAATGTGTTTAATAATCTTTGTTCAGAAACTCTCCTTTTTTATTAGAAAGGTTATTTTATAATATATGTCAATCATATTAGTGCAATTGGGAAAAGAAGAATAATTTGTTTTAAAGTCTGTCACCTACCTTTTCCTAAATACTAATTTCTTACTGGTATTATTAAAATTGCAAGAATGTTTAACTTCTCAGATATTTGGTAATTTTTTTTTTTTTTTTCAGAAGGCTACATGTTTACAAGGTGCTCTTTCAAAACTTCTAATTGAATCAGCAGCAGAACACAAAACTACCAAAATGTCTGCCCTTCAACTGTTGTATCCTGAAGATGAATATAGACAGAAAAGATGGCAAAGGGAACAGGTTTCCCTACCTAAAGGAAGTTAAATTTTTTGGTGCACTAAGATTTAAATATATTCATTAATAACACCAAGAGCTAACTTCAGCATCCATAAAGCAAGATAATTTAATGAACAATCCTCAAACAAGCAAGACTTCCCCATAAAACTTGGTTGCTCTGGAACATAGACAGAGGGTTATATACTAATTGTAAAGTGCATGAGGAAAAAAATATGGTAAAATGGAAAGAAATCCATAGGTCCCATATCCTAGGGCTATTCGTGACAATACTCAGCTTTCAACCTTCCAAAAACTAATTTTCAAGACGTATTTTTATAAGATACAAAAATAACTGAACATTATCTACAGGCATTTCAGAAACACTGAGGAGAAGAGAGTTATTCCAGGAATCCTCCTGTAAATGTTATGTCAGAATTTTGAAAGAGATATCCCAGAAGTAGCTTTGGACACATCGCTGATGTTATTTCCTGACTAATTAAGGATATATGCTCACTCCCAAAGGGATGAGTGACATGGAGTGTTTAACCAGGTCTTGCCAGGAAAATGAAAATGCATGCCCATTTCAACACATCATTATCTCTTCCAGGAAGTATGCTTAGTCACCATCCAAATTTGCACAAAAGCAACAGATAAGCACAGGAGCATGAACACTGAATCTGTTCTTCTGTTTTTTCACCCTCCTTTTCTTCATTTATAAAGAGACCAAAACATAAATTTAATTTTTCTTCAAAAAAAGAAATCCATCTAAGCAGGTGTGCTTCAGTAATCTTACTGCAAGGCAAGAACAGACATGCCTGCAGAAGGCATAACTCAACTGTGAAAAATGAGAACTGAATTCTTCCTTTACACTGGGTCATAGCCCTCCAAGATTTCACAGAGGATGGATCAATCATAGAAATGATAGTTGCAAAGAACTTCTTGAGGGGTTTGGTCCAACTCAGGACTTGGATAATGTTGGGCTATTTCCAGCACCAGATAGGGTCAGTCACAGCTTTGCCAAGTCTTGAAACCATCTGAGGATGAAGCTCTCCCAGTCCCTGCATGACCTGCTCCAGTGCTACTCCACCCTCCCAGTGAAGAAGCTGGTTTGTTTGGGGTTTGTTTTGTCTACAAGGGAATAGAAACTACAGAAATGATACAACACAACTAAAAAAAACCCACACTACATATGCTGTATATCCTGATGGTAGTGTCATAGTCTCTCTCTGACTTGACGTGAATGAAGAAACAGCAGTGGCAACTTACAACAGGAAAGAGCATAAGAAGTACCAGTCCCCCAATGGAACAGTGACAAGTGTGGTAGGTAATAATGGGAGGAAGAAGTTGAACTTCCCCCTTCTGCCTTTCTTGCAAAGCTGTTCCTATAACAACAAAAGAGAACCTTCCCCTATGTTACTAGCCCCCTGTGATTCTTGAAAGCAGTCTGCCTCAATAAGAGTTAAAACAGCAGGTGACACACATGCATCCCCAGTTTTGGACCCTCTGAGCTCAAATGGGTCATGCAGGGTTTTGACTAAAATGCCTCAAGAAACTGAACTCAGATACAGTGGTTTAGCAGTAGTGGGTGAAATTAAGGGTTGTCACAGACTGAGGACTGAGACACAGGCAGGGTTTAACAGCATAGAGCTTTCTCGGTATTTGAATGCAATAGCAAAATGTGTATGTTTAAATTCACTTTTACTTCAAATATTTGTTCACTGCTCTTGTTTTCTTTTCTAGATGTGAAACTAGTCTGACAATCAAGTCTCCCTAGATACTGCTGCCTGAGCCTTGGACACAGGAATGCCAGCCTGATTCATGCTGCCTCCAGCCCTCTGAGCATTTCCTGGTTCAGAGAGACCAAGCAGCCACATCCTGACAGTTTCAATGGGTGGTGTCAGCCTGTTTCCAGTGCTTTCGAGAGACATCCCATCATTCCATGAATCATATCATTGTGTGGAACCTCTGAGATAATAAGACTAGGAACATCATCTCAACACCATTTGGCTCAAAGACAGGGAAGCATATGTGCATTCTTTTCTACACAGATTTTGCAGGGGAAGCAGAGAAAATTATGCTGGCTGTAAGAAATTTCTTAGCTTCATTTGCAAAAGGCTGGATGCTACCAACAGGGTACAAGATGGAACTGGTCAGCCACAGATTGGACATCTCAACACAGCTTAGGTCTGCTTTAAGCTTCTGCACAGAAGAGCGAGAGAGTCACCGTGGGATGTGAAACCTGCTGAAGTTAACAAGGACATTAGATTGAAATAGTTGCAATAAATCCATCTCAGTTCAATTGATTTTTTTTTTCCTCTTGCTGATTTTTTAAATTTTTTTTCTTCTTGTTAGCAAATTGAATTAGCCTGTAGGACTGCCTAAATGCAGATTTTAGCCTACAGAGATAGGATGATTCACCCACAGCTCACCATGGTGCAACAGAACATGACAGTCATTGAGATAAAATCGATCTGCAACAAACTTCAGTTGTCAAACCCTACACTGCAGGCTGACTTGACTATTTAGAATCCTAAATGGCACTGAGTATTCTTTATACCTGAGCTTTTATTTTGGAAAAGTTAAAATCTTTCAGAGGTCCTACCAAAATTGTGGCCCACAGTTTCAACTACCACTTTACTGACTCTTCAGAATAGCATTTCTGAGTTGCACTATGAAACAGCTATTAAATATGTTACATATATAATATGGACATATATGTCATACATATAATATATATTAAATATATATTTATAGACATGCATATACAAACACACTATATGTGTATATATTTGTCTCAAAAGATTTTATTCAGTAGCTACTACTTCATTTAAGTCAGTCATTGCCCTCCAGACTCACTCACACTCTGGTATTTGATCACTTCACATATGAGGAAAACAATAAACCCCTAACCCATAGTATATTCTCCTAAGGAAGAACATCTTGCCCACTGAAAATAAAAAGGAGCAAAGCTGATTGAGGAGTGTAAACATTTTTCTACCTTGCCTAGATTGTTCTATATAAGGTGCATATTAAAATTCTTAGTTTTCAGATCCTATGTCACATGAGAGCAATAAATTACTTTAGTTGGCTTGAGTATGAACTTCAAATGAATGAGTTTATTTGTATATTTAAATTTAAAATATAATTTATTTTCCACTTTAAAAGGCCACATGCTCTAATTCCTTAAAAGATAGTAATATAAAAGCTTTCTAGCAGGAGGAGTAAACACAGAAAATTAATAACACACCATTTGTGAATTTGCTAAGTATTTTTCAACTATCAGGCTGACCTCTGCACAATACTGAATTAGTCAACTTTGTTGACTCAGGAGATGCCAAGAGCCCATTTTCTTCAGTGATAACCTGTATTTATTTACACAGATAAAACCAAGTTTCTCTTCTGGTGACACAGGCACTGAGGAAGAAGTTGCTACCTCAGTTGAGGCAGTTTCCTTCCTTGTAAAATGGTCTTTGCTTGAGGCACCTGGGCAGGGACTGCACAGAATTTTCATTATAGATTCATAGAATAAAAAACAGTTCGTTTTTTTTCTTTCTTTCTTAAGCACAGATAACTACATTAATATCACTGTCTACACTGCAGTTACCTGAATTTCAGCATTTGTATTTATACCTCAAAGAAAGAAATACTCCAGAAGCTGATAAAAGCTGTTACAGGCCAGACACCCATAACATAAAGCCAGTCCCTCTGTTGAAGTAGGAATTCCCTTCTCCTCCAGCTTTTATGTCTGCTTCCCTCATACAGCCCTCTCCAAATCTCTGCAATCAAACTTTCCAGGGCTCAGCTAAAACAGAAAGAGCATCCAGGTACATCCTTGGAAGTGATCCTCCACAGCACAATGAAATAAGTATGATTAATTGAAAGTCACAGAAATTAAGGCCATTTCATGTTGTGATACTCAATCTCAACAAAAAGAAAAACTTAGATTATTTCCACTGACAGAGAGCCAAGATGGCCAGGACTACACTTTAAGATTTAACACAACAACTTGCAACACAACAAATCCGCCTCCTCTCTTTTATAAAAAGCAGAATGACACACAGATCTGAAACAGTTGCCTCCTCAGCCCCCCTGCTCCTTGGCTAGCTCAGTTACTTGGGGAGGCTTCGGAAAAATTATTTCAAGGATAGGGTAAAAGATTCCACAAGAGGCTCCCGACCCCTGGGATTGTTCCAAGGCTTTATTCTCGAAGGGTTCCAGGGGGAAAGAGGAAGAACAAGGAAGAACAGCACCTTATCAAGTCTCTGGCTGGGGGAGATAACTGGCCCCCAGCCAATTGGGTCAGGAAAGGAATTGGGATCAAACTGTATGGTTACAGACTCCAGGGGTCCTGGGGAATACCATTCCCCAGGGAAATACAACAGAGATCTTACTCCTACCTATATTGTGCTTTTCTGTGCTGTACTGCTTTGGCCTACATTGAGTCAAAAATAAACTAAGATACAGCTTGGTAACAAACTTGATTTCTATTCTCTGATATGCTCATATTCACAACCTGTATTGAAACACTATGATAAAATTCAAGAAAAAGCTAGGGACTCTGTTTTTGCTGCATCTGGCAGTGGAAAGTAAGAAGAACACCAAGTGAACTGAAAGAACTGCCAAACTTAAAGTGTGTTAACCAAAAGCATTCCACAAAATGTTGGTCACTTGCTACAGATCCTGGAGGAAGTTACAGCAGATTTCTGCCATCCAGAGCAAGGATGAGCCAGGACATTGGCACAATAGAACTGGGACATCTTTGTAGGGACTGGAATTATATAGCTAATCAAAACCAAGATATAGATATTTCTACCACCAACTATGTTCAATCATTTGTTCTTACCAAATGAAAAACAGCCAACTACAAAAAGATAAACTAATGCATCAGCTCCTTCTCTGCAGAGCTATAGAAGCAAAGAAAAGCAAAGCAGTAAAATATGAATTTTGAATGTCCCCTATGAAAAATGAAATGTTGCTGTTGAAAAATATAACTAAACACTAAAAATAGAAACAATAACAAATTAGTTTAGAAGCTGTAATGATTGATACTCTAGACATCAAAACATAAATGCTGTTAAATTGATTTTTGCTGTTGTTTTAATCCATAGAAATATTCATATGGAAGACCATGAATGCTTACAGAATTTGATTGGAAGAAACCTGAGTTTATCTGGGAGTTTTGATGCACACTGTCTTAATGATTTTGGGAGGCTTTAGAGGTATATGTATTCTTGCACAGATGAATCTTACTCATGCCAACAGCTCCTTTTCATATAAGTTAAAGTATTCACAAACATTATCTCTCTGCAGCACCAACATCCATTCCATATGATGCAGAACACTGAGTAATGAGTCCATGACACTTTTATCTTCATGTATCTCTACTGCCCCACACCTTATCTTGATCAGAATAAGTCTGGGTGACCTTTCACAGAACCATCATAAAAGGGTTTTGGTTGGAAGGGGCCTTAAAGATCACCTAGTTCCAACTCCCCCACCACGGGCAGGGACACCACCCACTAGACCAGGTCACTCAGGGCCCCACCCAGCCTGGCCTTGGACACTGCCATGGATGGGGTAGCCACAATTTCTCTGGGCACCTGTGCCAGTGTCTCATTACCACCCTCTGAGTAGTACCTATGTGCAGAGGACCTAGAACAAAATGAACCTAAATTTGGTTGGCATATATAATTCTAACAGTAACTGATAAAAAAATCTTCTGTTTGAATAGTTCCCCTTTGTAAAATACACTAAAATCAGAGGGGCTTTTATGTAGTTTAATGCATTCACATATTCATTGATCATGCAAAATGGAAGTGGAGTGAACAAAACAATCTTTTCCCTTTCTTTGAAGCCCAAAACATAGAAGAGGCAAAGCTGGATTGTCTGTTCTTTACACAGAAGAGGAGGAGAAAAGAAGGAAATTTGACAGTCAATCAAGAAGTTGCACTTCATGACTGACTGTCAAATGCCAGAAATCTCTAAAAAAGATTTTACTCCCTGGTTCATTGAAGATCTATAATGCACAGAGCTGCAACACACTGAACTTTCTACTTACAGTATATAGCACAAGTTTTGTACATGTGCAATAGAGGGTTAAATACATATAAACTTAACAAATTCTGACATGTCTGGGTGAAACTATTCATGCTTCCAAGTAAAATTAATTTCTGAATAACTTGGCTGCCCTTGGCAAAATTTTCCACATTTGGCAACAGCATAATTACAGCATCTATATACAGGCTGGATGCTGGTGGTTCACCCAGGAATTAGAAGATGGAAATGATTAACATCTGGTGCTCACTAGCATTCACCATAGCCACTGAACAGAGGCTGGTGCATCTCTTAGGCTAATTATATGTGCTGTGACTGAATTAAAGAATAGCCATGGTAACCCTTGTATGAACCAGTATTGCTCAAAATGGGTGAGCTTGGGAGGCTACAAGGACTGGTGTTATGAAGGTATGGGTAGGAAACAGAAAACTAAGCACAGAAAACATGTGGCAATAGTTTGGTATAGTTGCAAGCAGTCTAGAGTGATCTTAGCACTTTTTTAAAATTAATTTTAAACACTTTCAGAGAGCAATCATTTCTTTTCTGCTACAGTAGTTCCTAGACCGATTTATGAAAAACATGCATTTTAATATTCATGTCTTCTTTTCCATTTCATCTCAACAGTTTAGTGATTCTTCCCCACAAGGTGGCAGAAAGACCACACAGTTGACCAATAATGGTTATAACCAACCTCTAGTCACAGAACTACCACCTTAAAAGTCCTACCACCCAAGCAAAATAAATCCTTGAAGGATTAATTCTGTGTTAATTGGAACTCTCCAACATATCCATCTGATACAACAAAAGTTTAAGGAAGATGATCACAAATAGGAAAGATTAAACTGCTTAGTCATCATGACCTACTCAAACATTATTATGCAAATGGAGGCTTTGCACAAATGCCAACTAGGATACCTTGGCCATCTGAATGGAAATGGATATGAAAGCAATTTGGATAAGAAAGAAGATCATACTTTAATACAAACAAACCCAGCCTGGAGGACAATAACCTCCTGTTGGATGAGCTTTCAAATAAGATTTATTAAAAGAAGCTCAACATCAGGCTTTTAATACATAACTTTCAATATGGTTATGAGGGCACATGCCATGTGGAGAATGCTCCAGCCTCAGATCACGCAGGGCTGTGAATCTGCTCTGGAAAACAGGGCTCTCCTGAGCAGGGTCACCAGGAGTGGTGGGGGAAGGCTGGGCAAGGGTTGCCTGGACAGCTGGTCATGAGAGCCTTCCAGCAGGACCAGGACCCCAGCACGAAGCAACTGGGGATGATGGTAACAGACTCTGCAGCCTGGAGCACCTCATGAGCTCCATTCTGTGCACATCAGGCTGGGGAGCCTCATGCCACAGCAGGGATGGATGAGCCTGGGGCTGAGCATGGAGCCCTGCTGCCTGGCCAGGGCCCTGCTGTGTGCCACAGGCCCCCTCCTTACAGAAAAGGTACAAGGGACTTCTCTAAACTAGTGATTACATCTGAATCTCCTGGATTCACCTGAGTTGGCTGATCACAGAGAAAGCAGCTCTTCCCAACACTATTTTTCAACCTCTCCCTACAGTATCTCTTAGTGTCCACCTGACACTGTTTCTTTTTTTTACAGCAGACAAAAATACATGCCACATGTACATTAGAATCATTCTATACCTCAGTACCACATACTCCAGTTTTTCCTACACCTCCAATCAATAAACGGCAATTTCCCCCTTGAGGATCAGCATTAGGAATAATCCTCACAAGCTCTGGAAAGGACTCCAGCCCTGGCATACCATATGAGTAATTGGCCTTTTAAGAGGCTTAAAAAACAACAATTTAGGAAATATCTTTCAGTAGAACTGACTGCTGTAGTTATTCCAGAGTAAAATAAGAAGCAAAAGATAACCTGAAGTCAGGGCAAAAGCCAGTTCAAACGAACAGAAGCATGAAAGCCAAATACACAGCACTGAACAGTCATATGCCAAAAAGGCTGGACATGACCTTGTCTTAATAAAAAACATCCTCTTCAACTTATGAAAAATGCCCATGTTTTAGTAGAAAAAAATATCCCAAAGTCTGTTCAAGCCAGAAAATCAAATTAAGAAAGCATTTAAAAATCAGCTTAAGGTGATTAGAATTTTTGTGAAGTGTAGAAAAAGGGATTTTTAAATCATTTTTGCTTGTCAGGATGAAAGTACATCATTTGACTGAGAATGTTGCCCACACACAAACAGAACAGCTACAGGAAACCAGGCTGTGGTATGTGACAGCTTCGATGTCCACCACAGTGCCATAGAGACTGCAGCCTCAGCAGTGTCACCCCTCCCTCCTGCTCTGGGTCTAGAGGTCAGGGAAATAGGTTGGTAAGAATTTATTTGCAATTTTTGTGCCTTTCCTTCTCTCCTACAACGAGGTGAGCCAGACCCAAGTTAGAAAAATTAATTCACTGAAATACATTAACATGTTCAGGGTGCCACAAGCAAACTTTGTTGTATCTTGTACTGGATACAGTATCTGGATCTTCAGTTTAAAGCAGCCAGAGTCTCCAAGGCAATTTAGTGGAGTTTAAGAATAGCTTCTGTTTATACCACCGGGACTGTGCATCCACAGAGACATTGCCCTAAATCTAAGAGAAGCCAGGGCATGTTACAAGATTCTCCTCACAAAGAAAAAAACATATTTCAAGTGCTTCTATTTAATGTATGAAAAAGATTAAAATTATGACAATCTTATTCATGATTGAAGCTGGAAAAAATATCTTACAGCTGTAATTCAGGAGACAGATTTGTCACCACAATGGTTCACAAAACCTCAGGTGAGCTGCATCCCTAC
The DNA here is from genome assembly GCA_013389925.1 of Aegithalos caudatus. NCBI lineage: Eukaryota > Metazoa > Chordata > Aves > Passeriformes > Aegithalidae > Aegithalos > Aegithalos caudatus. The sequence goes on from WEIU01003911.1 coordinate 62,162, forward strand.
TCTCACCTGAGAAGTGATGGAGGCAGTGTGTCACACTTTCATCTCAGCCTCTCTGATCTACTTAAGTTGTCTTCTTTTTAGGACAGGAACAAGCGCTGAGGGTTTTACTTAATAGAAGAGAACTTACAGCTAAACATCAATAAAATGCCCTGTACTAGGTTAAAATTCTTGCATTAAACTACTTATGGTCCCACAGAGGAGAGAGAATGGCAGGCCCTGCCTGAGAGGGCTTCTTCTCTTGCCTTTTTATATCTGAGGCAAAAAAAGGAAGTGTATTTGAGCCATATCTGAGTATATCTGCTGGATCAGTATTTTCAGGTCAAGCCAAGCATGGTCGGTTCTGATCTCCCTAGACCATACTGCAAATTCTCCCCTTGATAAGCATCCCTATGCTCTACCAAGTGCATGATTATTCTGCCTGGCAGCCTTTCGGCTTTCACATTTCCAGAATGTGGGACATGCAGAAATTAAGTAAATTAACCAGGACAACAGCTTTTCTGTCTTTTTGCTGAGATCATGCAGTCATCTAAAGCTCCATGGTTTCAGTGTTAAGTACTTGAGTTACTTATTAAGAACAGTCTACTCCTCTCCCAGAAGAATGAGCCAGAGGAAACCCTGCAAAAGGTTTCCAGTTTTCAACAAGAGTAGGGTTGGCTGTATGAAGAAAAATCTACTTTGCTATTTGTTGTGGTTAATGGATCTCAGGGTATGACCAAATAGGCTTAGGTAAAATAAAGATAAGCTACTGGGCCACTACACACAAGGAAGGCACTTTGTTGCCAAGTTAAAACACCACTGGTTTCATACAGATATTACTGATTATGTTCACACAGCCAAACTGCTTTGCTCACTCTCTGCAAAACTGAGAACAGTTTCATGCAGTTTCTATCTCTAACCCAGCAGCAACGATGTAGTATCACACCTAGACAGATAGTATGAAGTCCTAAAAACAATGCAGTCAAGAACCTCTCTTGCAGCTGTTTGTTTTCATGGCATGTTCGCAGGTGATTTATCCCAGATTAACCTGTTTAATTAACTGTGTGGCATGAACAGCACACCTGTCTTTCTTATTCCAGGAAGCCTTATCTGAAGTGCAATTAAGTTTGTAATTCTTTAAAAGAAAGTCAGAACCACATCATAAAATATAACAAATTTGATAAATCGTCTAAAAATATGAAAGCATTTATAACACTGCATATTCATTTGCTGGGAATATTAAATAAAAAAGGAAGACTTGAACAAAAACTAAGAACTTAGCATATTCTATAAAAAGAAAAAGAAAATTTGCTCAATGTCCTTATGTCCATATCCTTAAGGATATGTTGCTCACATCCTTAGTCAGTTAAGCTCTAATTGCACTGTAGTTTAGATGGAAATGACTTACAGGTCTCATCAAATTTATGTGACTGCAAGGGCTGTCAGAGAAGATGTATCAAATAGTAAGCTGAGGATATATTTGTTCTTAGTAAAAAGGCCAAGCAAAAAAATCTATCTTCTTCCTACATCCATCAGCTGAGGCGAGAACACATAGCTGGTTTAGAAGATAAGCCAATAACTAATTCAGTCATGTGGAAAGAACTGCCATGAAATCCCTCCCACCACCCACAACATTTTTCCACCCACATTGTTTGTGCTGCTGCACAATCCCCACCTAAACTTTTAGAAACTGAAATTCATCTCTTGGCAATCCTAAATGCTTTGTTATTTCAACCCACGATTCTTTCCTTCGTTGGCGGCATAATGTTAATGACAATGAAATGTCTACAAGCCTAATTCAAGACCTTTGGATGTCCACAGCAGCAGTCACTTGAAAGGGAATCTATCCTTATTAGAGGAGAGAGGATTTTCAATCAATAACTGTCAGCTGTACATTTTCTTAAACATGCTGTCAATGGGATTTCTCTCCTTCCTTATATCAGCCAAATGCTTTTCATACTCACAAATGTGAGAGCCATTTAGTCACTCCGTGCATCTGTTTGGATTTTAGTTTCTTCAGTAAGAATGCCAACAAAGAGGCCAACATTGACTGTGATTTCTATGTTATCTGCATACACATCTAGCAGAAACTGCATTGAGACCATAAACTCATTTCCCATTCTGTAGGTCACTGAGCAGCTGCTGGTAATGATTTTTGCTCACTAATGACCTAGGTTATATTTGAATCAGTGCCCTAGAGGTGAAAAACTCTGTATTCCATTACTGATTCCCTGAGTCATAAAATCCCTTGATAATTTTTTCCTAGCTGGCTTTTGCAGTATTATTTATTATCTTATAAAAATTCCATGTTCATCAAGTATCAGGAAAATACAAAACAAAAAGCTGTACATATAAGAGATGAAAATATTTGCATTAAATGACCCCCAAAATGGGGCAACACAATGGAATCAACACCATATAACAGTCAAATGGGTTGGAAGTAAGAGGCTCATGACCCACTGAAAGGAAATACTCTGTCAGGAGAATAGAGTTGTATAACCAAATATATGAGTAATACATTATTTCTGGCATAGTAAAAAAAAGCTATAGTAAATGAATTATAACCTTGGCTTTTAACCCCATTCTTAGGTAATACTCCAACATATATCACTTGCATATTTTAGTTAACATGGCCACTTCCTTGCGGGCCCCTTCCAACTCAGCATATCCTGCGATTCTGTGAAGTATACATCTTATAGTAACATATTATACATATCATTTGCCACATTATGACTTCCCATGTGTCGCATACAAAATACTCCTGATGCCAATGAGAGATTAATAAAGAGAAACACCCAAGCTCTTAGGAGAAAAAAAAAAATTACTGTGCACCTTAAAAACCACAGATTTGTGTAGGAAATGTAGCAAGGCATTAAAGAGAGGTAAGTGCTTTAGTGTCTCAATGTACCAGTGCTCTTCAAATTTTAGACTACTCCTACCTGCTGTGCTTAGCTTCAAAATTCACCACTGCCACAGGAAAAAAATAGGTCTGTTTGTTTTTTCATGGCTGCACCACATGGCTTTCACTTCCATCAAAACACAGCAAAAGTGTCACAGGGGAATCATTCCCTTGGCTGCCTTAGTGCTGCTGATCTTTGACCTCTGGGAGAGATGGATTCCAGGCACACTTCTGCCTGACAAGTGAACCATGTAAAATCTTGATGAGGTGTGTGTTTTGTTTGATTAACAAGCCCTAAAAACCAAGGAAAACCTTTGTCTAACAAAAAAAAAACTCGCCCGCTTTCTTTATCCATGCTTTCTTTTTGTAAGTTTACTGACCTAGAACAGTAAACGCTGCCATCCACATAGGTAAAGAAAAGCACATTAGTACCTCAAAGTGTCATTTTGGAAAGACACAAAGGGCAACAGCCGCGCGTGCAGACCTTGTGGCAAGAGGAAAGCTTAGAGCCATGACGTCATAAATCTCAGCAACTCCTGCAATGCCTGAGCACGCACACGCTGCATAATGATTCTGCTCCCTGGAGGAAAAAGCTTAGGAGCAGGAGGAAAGAAGAGATTATTTTTAGCTAAGGGAACCCTTTGTCTTACAGCATTAAAAATCCTTGAGTTGGCTTCTCACAATAGCAGCCTTGTGCTGTGCTCTAGTTTTAACTCATGGAGTGCTACAAAATGTAACAAATACAGAGTAATGTGCCACCTTCTAAATTTCCTGTTTCTTTTATTTTATGCCCTTTTGTCTCTGATTAAAATTTTCCATATATAAAAGCTTCAGATTTTAGTCAGAAAATTCAAAGCTCTTTTACTTATTTATTACCAAGTTACACATTTGTGTAAGTAAAACATACCTAAGTAATAGGAGCAAAGAGCAATATTTATTAGAGTGGCAACTTTAAAGTGTGATACCTAAAATTAAACTGAAGGTCCATTCCCATTTGAACATTTTATCTTGTGAGACACAGATCTCCCTTTTCCTCTAATGCCAAAGAAATTTGATTCTACATCCATTAATAATACCAGATGTCAGCCACAAACAATATTTTCATCAATCATTGCATTAAAGCACTGACCAAAAGATACACCTATAAAAGAAGAAAACACACTTTCCACTACCTTAATGTCTTTAATGTGTTTTCAAGATTTTAAGCCATTTTGCTGAAGGCTACTTTTAGTAACATGAAGGGACAACTGCATATACATCTCAGCTGCAATAAATTTGATTTTGTTTAGCAAAGAAAAAAGAGTCTTATAACCTATTTTAGCTGCATCTTAGACACTCCCAAGTACCATACTACAATTTGTGGTATACCTGGCTGTTTGCTAGGGCTAATTTGGACCAACTTTGACCTGTTCTCTAGTACACATGGAAGAGCTGTGACTGCCTACTTTGCTCCAGGGGGCAGAGGTAGCCTGGCATAGCTCTATTAAGTGGTATAACAGGGGTATGTCTACATCACACAAATCAAACCTGAGGTGAGATACCCACAAAGCCTTTGAAAACATTAATTCAAGTACCAGAAACAAGACAGACAGTGCAGCATTAGTCTGACTAATAAGCAGGGGTAATTAGTCTATACAGAAGCTTGTACTAATGAATTTCAATGAAAATGGGCTAAATCTAATTACCTAACATTTTTTCTGGTTAAGAGCACATAGACAAAGTGTTACTATGAATTTTCTGGTCCACAGTAACTGTCCACACATTTAACCTTTCAGTGCAACTCATACCATGTACATTCCACAGCCAGGCCTCCTGACTGCTTGTTTGAAAAGTTATGCTGAAGAGAGAAGAAGGAAGACTTAAAACTACCTCAGGTGATCCTTTACATTGGAACACAGCCAGTGAACTGAAAAAACCCCATATGCTACTATCACTACAAAACTGTTCTCCACTACTGACTTCTGCTTAGGGCAAACTTTTAAAAGTATTGGTATGGGGTAATGGAGACAGCAATCAGAGTAGCTCTGGAAGGGAAAGAGGAGAGAAATATTACCCACCCATTCTTAATCAAAAAACCCACACTCTTCCATCCCACATCATTGGGCAACTCCTGGAAATCAAGTGTCTTCAGTGAATGAGAGACACAGATTTTGATAGATTCATCATGTACCTGCCACACAAAAATTACAGCACTGCAGGACTTGACTCTTTGACAGCAGCAAGTCTGCTCCATAAAATTCAACTTCTCCATCATTAAACAAGCTGTATATAAGGATTCCTAACTTTACTCATAATTGCTAGTTAACACAGTAATTATTAGGAGTTCAAAGTGTGATAAATACTTGCTAAATGTGTCCTAATTTCCTAGCACATACAATAGATAAGGTATAGCTCTTATTGATATCTGATACTATAGATATGCTAACTTTACCAGCATCTACAGAAAACATAAGCAAATAAATACATTACAGAAAGTGCCCTAACTCAAATGCTACAGTCTCACCCTTCATAGGAAAAGCATCTAAAATTTGTTAATAACCTGAACTTTAGCTGTATCTTAATAAGATACAGATTTGATTCTTTTAGTAAGTTTTAGTAAGCAAGGCAGAAAATTGAAATGTTTCTAAAAATAGATATTACAATCCACAGTGACCAAACACTGTCTTGGCATTCAGTTCAAAAAACAGTACTAATGAAGCAAGATAATCCTCAATGGTACAGCATGTTTAAGCATCTAATTAATATTGGCAGGCAAAGAGTAATCAACAGTTGTAAAGAAAGGTGGTCATATAAGGTGGTCATATAAGGTGGTCTAAGAGCAGTGAATCAAGCATCCTGTCCCTAGAAACAAATCCCTCTCTGATTGTGAACACCTGGGCATTAATTAATGCATGTTAGGTTGTAGACTGGAATTAGTTACTGGGGGGGGAGCATACCACCAACCAACACTTTTACAAAATCAAAAATTCCTTCGCTGTTCAGATACATCAAAATTTTAGAGTTTCTGACAAGGACACTGCAATGATGAATAATATGGATTAATAGAAAGCTCAAGGATTACTGAATCTAGGACTTTTTTAACATGAAAATTTATATAATACTGAGGGAAGTTTGCATTGAAACACTTACTCTGGAATGTCTTTGGCCCTTACATCGGCACAGCTAATGGGAAGACCTAAGATCCTTTAGAAAAGGAAGAGTAGTCTACTCAGAGAGATGGCATGGTCAGTGAAAAGACCATATTTCATTAGAGTAAATACATAAATGTTTCAGTATTTAAAAAAAAAAATCTTTGTAATAACAAAAAGATCCTGAGCAGTTAAAAGAAATGGGCACGTGACAGAGGAGGTATGACTGACACCAACAAAAGCTTTAAGCATCAGCACCTTGTTCTCTAAAAGTTTGTCATACCTTTATCTCTGTAGCCTCTCATGGGCAGCTCCAGCTCTTTCCCTCTTACTTTCTGCAGTTCCAGCTCACTCCTTCCTGTCCCTAGCACAGTCACCTAACACTGTCTCTCCCTTATATGACACCTCACCCTGTCTGTCCCTCACACCACCTCGTGTCCCTTCCTCCTCACAGCACGGCCAGCAGACTCCAACTGCGTCCCTCCAAGCTCACTCTCTCTTTATCACACCCAGAGCGGGGAGGGCACGGCTGTTCCCACTCTGGTCATTAACACAGCTGCAATGAATCGGGGGCAAAATTGCCTTCAGCGCTATCTCTGTCTTCCCACAGACATTACTGAGAATCACAAAAGAGGTTAGCCTCTGTAAACAGTGGTGAATGCAGTAGAGCCATTTTAATGTTCTCCAGAAGAGTAGGAAAAGACAAAGGTGTTTGATAGCTCTCTTTATGCATGGCATGCTAAAGAGAGAGGAAAGGGAGACTGCAGCATGGGTCCAGAGGTGAATAGACAGCACTGAAATTCATTCACAGAAATGATCACCAGCCATTACCTCATAATGACAACTATTATTTTAAAACCCTGTGATAACACTACTAAAGACCTGTTTATTTCTAGGTGAGACAGTGGTTTTTATAGACTTTATAACCAAACAATCACTTTCTTTCAATAAGAGCAAAGACGAGACAAACTGATCTTTTATTGAAAAAAAACCAAACATTTTATTCAATACCCTGAAGGTAAGTATAGAAATGCATACCTACATTTTTATATACAAATATATATTATTCAATAAATACTAATGTATGAAATTTTCTGTTTCTGTAGAGCCTACATGGGACATACTTAACTGAACCTATTGGACAAGCAATTTCTATTTTTTATTTTTTAATTTAAAATAAAGGTGACACTTGGAATTTCTGTGCATCAGATGGGCATGTTTCCCATAAATTGCATGAGTCAAGGAAAGAAAAATCCTTAATGGGATTAACATACCAGACCCAGCTACATAAACAGCAACAATTGCTAGGCTGAAAAAGAGAGAGAGGCCTGGGAAAAACTAAAGCAAATTGTCAGTCTCCCATGTCTCTTCTGTTCAGCTCAGAGAGAAAAAATGATGGAATCCTGGCCAGTACTTAATCTGAAGGCAAACATTCATTTTCAAGGACCTTCAAATTGAGGTGTTTTTTGGAAAGTGCATCCCAGGGAGATTTTTCAAGGGCTGGGTTTTCCTTCTGACTCCTGTTCTGCTTTAGGTCCTGAATTCATCTTGTTATTTAGCCACCCTGCAATGCTGTCTCTCTGTATATGTGTTCATGATAAGGCTTACACTTCTATCATACAAGGGGGATTTTTTTCTGTTCATTTAACAACATTTGTAATTTATTAACATTATTACAAGCCGCATTAGGAACTCTTTCCTTTGGCTGAGACAACTGTGTTTCTCTATAGCCTTTTCTCTTTAAAGAGAAAAAATGAGACTTTTGCTCATCTTTTCCTGATTTTCAGACAGCTGAGGGCTGTCTAGAAAACATATGCTATGGATAGTCTACATTAAAGGACTTAGGAAGCTGGAGTTTTGATCAAAGAGGACATAATTTCATTGTCTGAAGTAATGTTTATGTTTAAATTTTGAGAACTCTGATCATGAACATCCAATTCAGCACTGGGTTTAGGAAAGCAGACAAATAAACAAGGACTGCTTAAATCCTGTTTACTGAAATTATCTCTCTCCATATTTGGCAATAAAAGGGGTCCACCTGGCACCCAATATGGATTTGCAATTATTTGAGTTGATTCTCAGATGATTTCCAGTGCATGACAAATGATGACTTCCCCAGTTGCTATGGGGGGAGAAGGACAATCCCTTCTTATGCTAGTGAAACTGAATTTTTAGTGGATTTCTGAGGATTTCACAAACATTCTCCAAGGCCACTGACAAACAGGTAGGGAGAGTGAATAATCTCTGTGATAACAGATGTTAAATTACTTTCACCATAAAAAAACCCTGTTATCCCTTCACTTATGACACACCATTTCCTCTCTGACTTTTCATTATCCTAACCACAAAAATGCTAAAGTGACCAGCTGGAATTAATGAGCACTTTAATAAACCTTGTAAAACTACTACAGGTTTTCAAATATAAACTAAGGTAGTATTCTGTATTGAAAAGATATTCAGCTATCACATCTCTTTGAACAAATTTAATACAGAAGAAAAAAAAGACAAGAAAATAAAACCAGAAAATGGTGCCTTGGTATGAAGATTTAGGGTTAAGAGCACTGTGCCTCTGAAAACCAGGCAAATGAGATAATGCAATCATACCAATACAGAAAAGAAGAGAATACTCTTTTTTTACCAGAGGTGAGTAGTAGCATTCCCTTAATTCCTGCTTCTTTTTCAATTGTTAGTGCTGTGAGGTAATATTTGTGTTCACAGCTCCTAGATAAATCGTACTGATATTTTGGATGTCTGCTGAGAGCTTGTGATATAGCAAGTTGTAAAACACACTATTGGGAACACAGGAAATATTAATTCCCATGTTTCAGGATAACCACTTCCAGGGCTCGAGAAGGTCAAGATGACATTTCCTGCATAGCACATAATTGCTCCCCAATTAGTACAAAGATTTTCACCTAAAAAGTCCTTGTAAATCCAGAATAGACAAAGCAGTGATAAGATACTCTGTTGCAATTAAAAGATTTTAGTTTTTCATTTTGAAAATTAGAACCATCAGATTTCTTTGAAATTTAGTTTTAGTTTTCTTTTCAAATTAAGTAAAAAGGAATTTTTTTAAGTATCTTTACTATTACTGATTGATTTTGGTAGGAATCTGAAACAGCCTTTTCTGATATAGGAAAAATTAATCCAAATATTTAAAATATTTTCAGAAAAAAAAAAGTTAAGGAGGCAGGCAAATATTGTTGCTGACTCAGGATTAAATTGACAAAAATGTCATCCAGGAAAAATATTTTTACTGGAAAACAAAACTGGAATGAGAGTGTTGAAGATAGTCCTGAAAGAAGACAAGTTTACAAAATATTACCAATTTTCAGCAAGGAAAAGGTTAAATTAAATCCTCACAGTTGAAAAAAAAAAAAAAACCAAAAAAAAAACCAAAAAAAACACACTTTAAGCAAACCATGTTGTCAAAAAGATGTTTAAAAATTCAAAAAAATGTTAAGCTCTTCATCATTACTATTATTATTATTATGAAGAAGAAGAAAAAGAAGAAATAAATTAGCACCTGCATATGCAAGAGAGGAGAACAGGATATTTCAGTTCATTTTCTATTTTCTTGAAATATTATGTGTCTTTGATTGAAACACCATGGACCTTTGTGAAACCTCTGGGTAGCAGTTACTGTCAAACAAGGTGAGGCTCAGAGGCTCCATCCATTGGCACTGCCTAACCTGGGAAGCTCAGCTGCAACATCCTGTGCTGAGATGCAGAACTCTCATCTGCATTCTGATGTAATGAACAGACACAGTATGGAAGGTGTTTAGAATAAAAGTTCAGAGGAGGTTGAGACTGTCTTAAAGCTGTGTTTTCCAGAGAACTGGTTACCAAAGCCTGGCAAACCATAGAAGGTATGAGAGCTTTCAAGAAGAAAGGTTCTTTTATGGATTGATCACAGCTGGTTCTTCTGGCAAACATTAAGGCTCATGTGCTTTGTTCGTGCATTTTTCAGTGTTAAACTTTTTCAGATCTTTCAATAGCAACATCAGATGCAGTTGAATTCGATCACCACAAATCAGATTTGTGATCAGGAAAGTCAGTCAGCTACTCATTCTGCCAGTACCAGCTTTTTCAGCACCATGGCAGCAGATGCTGTGAGCTACGTTCTCCCATTTTTCTCCCTGAGCAACCTTTCTGCAAAAACTCTTGTTAAGTTCAATGCATAAGTGAATTTTATTCTCACTGGCAGGAGACCTGATCACAATCTTTATCATAGGCTTTTCCCTAGCTTCTATCCCCTATCATTACCCATCAACAGATGATCTTTTTCTGAGAGCACTTACTATTGTTGGAAACAGTAGTCAATACTTACATTTGGAAGAGGTGCTTAGGACTACCTGTGCTGTGGTGCAGAACAGATAACATCAGATAGGCAGGAAAAAAATGTGGTGAAAAATGAGCAGTTTCTCTAATAGTTGTTTCCTTTTGGAAAAAAAATACTCTTCACGGCCTTGTTCTGGCTGTGCAACCTATCTTGCAAATAAAGCATCAATAGGATATTAAATTGATTGTTTTGAGCTAATTATTTTTTTCCAGGAAAAAGAGAAATGTCAGAACATTTAGCCTACTGCATGTTTTTCTAAAATATGGTGCCAAATGCGTGTGTGTGTGTGTATATATATATATATATATATATATGTGTGTTAAAAAAAAAGGAGGATTCACCAGGTTCCTGTGTTCCTCTGAAACTCAATTCATCTTCCAGTATTGAATATTTTTAATGTGAGATTCCAAGATTCATGAGTTTGTGTTTCAATTGTAAATGGATGAAAAGATGTGCTAACAAAAAACCAGGAGTGTTTCACTAGAATTTGTCAAAATGAAAGTTTTATGGCTGAAGAAAAACGTGGGGAAAAAATTAGGTCAAGTTCCCTACTGAACTAAATGCTCCCACATCACCCCACACATTAGCAGTGAAGCAGATCTATCTGCAAAGCTAGAGCTCACTTACATGAAGGTTTCCTTCTCCTTTTCCTATAAAAGGAAAATGGAAGAAAAATTACAGTTAGATGGCAAGTGAGTTATGAAGAATAACATGAAAGTGAAGAAGTAACTCACAAGCAAGTCTCTTCTTTTTCTTTAAAACATTTAAGACATTAGAAACATATTTTTTCTCCTAAACTTCAGTTGTCTGCTGAAGCATTCACATACTGCAAATCAAAAAATGGCAATAAGTAGACTCTGGCTCAAGATTCAACCTCTGACAAAGAAAATTGTAAGCAAAATCTACAGTCTTATTTAGACTCAGGAACCTACAACTGACTGCAGGCCATAATTTTGAAAACAAAAATCTTTTTCATGGGCAGGGATTACTTACTGTTCATAGAACAAATGGGGTGAAAATTGTATTTTCCTTCTTGGTTTTTGAGCTCACTTCTGTTACCATCTACATCCCAAAAAAATGGATCCACTGGGTGCCAAGGGCTTTAGCCAGTGGGATGAGTTCATGGGTGGCTAGTCTGCACCAAAGAGGTTTGGCTGTGTAAGCCGTCCAAGATTTGAGTCTTTGTGAGCGGTTTGCTCTTCTACACCCTCTCCAGCCACACAGCTGAAGGGAAGGGGAGAGAGAAAAGCAAAACTCCAGGAAGGAGCCTGAGAGAAGCTGCAATTAAAATAGGCCTGGCCAAATGCCAGCCCTGAATGCCTCTAGATACAATGAGTCCTAAACCTAAATTAGGCCAACTGCCAGCATTGGGGATGCATGCACAACCATAATCTCCCAAGAGCAGACAGACAGCAAAGTTCAATTGAGTGTTCTCAGTTCACCAGTCAGTCAGAGAAATCCTTAGGCATGGCAACACTTGCCAAACATTTCTCATGTACAACAGAAATAAAAAAAAAGAAATTAAAATTTATTTAATTCCTATCACTTTGGAGAAATGAAGGAGAAAATTTGAGATCTGGGAAGAGAAATACTAAAATGCACATATGGGCAGAGCTAGGAAAGATTTTAAAGCTATTTTTTGACAAGGCCACATGCCTACACATGAATGACACTGACTTACCTTTCATTAACAAGCACAATTGCAAAAACGTTGGTGAAGAAGGAACAAATTAAATAAGAAAGCCACATGGCAATATAGTTTGGCTACAATTTATGTTTGTTGCAATCTCAGCTTGTACAAGACAGACTTCCAGTAATCCCCTCTTTGACACTAGCACCATGATGCAACTTATTCTCTTCATTAGTCTCAGTTATCGGCCATCTGTCTGTGCAAAGAAAAAATAGTCTGAATATCATTTCTTCCTCATATTGTGGAAACAATAATGAAATACATTACAAGAAAAGCAAGCTGGAATTAGAATACTTCCCAGTTCAAACGAGAGAGCTGGAACCCATACTAAGGCTGCTGGACTCCAAGTCCTGCCACAGCCACGTACCAGGAGCCAACTGCAGGGACTGCCAGTGAGGAAAAAAGCATTAAATCACAGCCAGCACTACTTTGGGCCTGGAGTCCAATGAAAAGAGAGTTTTAGTTATTAATAATGCCGCTGTAAAGAAAACAAACCCTGCAAACACGCACGCATTTAAAGCCCAAAGCCCAGGGAAAGCGGCCCTGAGGGTGAGGTCAGTCCTCACAGCCTTCTGCAGCACTGGGCTCTGCTCTCCGTCACATTAAGCACAGCCAAGATGCTGTCTCAAGTTTCTGAGTATCAGGATTTACAGCTTCCACCCATCCTCTCCTCATTTCCACAGGGAAAAAAANNNNGCAGGGATGGGTTGATAGAGATGGTTATGGCTTTCCTGGAGCTTGCAAAAGGTGTGTGGCTGACACCAGCGACATGCTGGGGTGCAGGTGCAGGTGCTGGGGACAGTCCCGCTGGGTACGTGTGAGGTGGCTCTGCAGCCCAAGAAGGGAAAAGAAGCACAGCAGGTCAGCGGGGCAGCAGCACCCTTGGTCTGGGCCAAAAGGACAAAGCAAGGAGCTGAGAACAGACACCCACCTGGGCCTGCTCACTGCTCAGCCATGGGCCAGCAGGGCTGGACAGGGCAGTCAGGAACAGGGATACAGGTCTGAGTGTGAGCCTTGTCGCCAAGAGATACAGGATACTCCTTCTGTAGGTAAAAAACTAGGGAACATCTGGGTGAACTTCATTCCCCTACAAATTCTGAAGACAGGGATATAGTGCTTGGAAACATCCACAGCTTCCAGTAGTTAAACTGAAAAATCTGGCCTAACTTGCCAAGATTTGCAGCAATGAGATTAGGTTTTTCCTAGTACTTACCTTTGTCAGTCTGAATCACTAATTATATTTTTGCCTTTCTTTTGTACACAGTTTTTATGCAGAGATCCTCATAAATAAACCTGAAGCTATTGAGCCTCACCATCTAATAGATGAAAAATGAATTCCTATGCAATAGTTGAAAAATTAATTCTTATCTTACTCATCACCAACATTTCTAGGAAACCAGAGATACCAAAAGAAATACGCAATGATTTCTGTGTACCTTTTCTCCAAAAGATATAACCACATGATGTTCATTGTCTATTTTTTTTTCTTTTATGATTGACAGAAGTGAAGAAAGTCTCCCAAAGGAGTATATAAATAATTTAAATAGCACATACAGTGGCTGCCAGTACCCAGCCAAATTCACCCTGGCTGGAATTCTGCTTGGCTCTTGCATTCCATCTCCAAAGCAGATAAACCAAATGTGTAACAGAGAATTAAGAAAGAATAAAAAATACCAGTATCCCTCTCTACTAACAGTTATAATCTGCCTTGATATAATTTAAAATCTAAGATGCATTTTCAGAAAGGTTATAAGAAAATTATGTGTTGAACTGCTCTGGGATCTTGGGATGGAAAACACTACATATATTCTAAATCTTTGTTAACTACCACAACTTGCATACCATTACTTTGAACACAGCCAATCCAAAGTTAGTATAAAAGGTGCTGTTGGAGTATTTTAAACCAGGGCATCAAGCCAGAGAATATTAAAGTATATAAGCTGCCTCCCTGTCTCTAGAGGTTTTAATACAATGAAAGCTTGAACTCCTGTTAGCCTTGTTACATGAATTATGATGTACTGAACTGTTCATCTGAGCACAACCAGTCCATTGTAAAGTTAAGGAGAAGGGATATTACCCTCCAATGAAATCTAAGCATTGTTTTCTCTGACTTTTTTTCTTGCAAAAAAAAAAAAATTAAGTTAAATTTTTTATTTCAACACTACAAAAAATTTTAAGGTCTTGGTTTGTGTGATGGTTTGCAAGACCACATGAAAATAGCTCCTTTCCTTTGTTTTTATATCACTAGGGAGTTAAGGTGCTCTTTTTCTTGTAAATATTCTAGAGAACTAAATGTGCACACAAGTTAATTTAGAAGTTGAAACAAATTCCATTACTTTAAGGAAAACATGGTTTGCTACAGCAGCCCAAGGAAGATCAGCGATCTCTATTTTTGTATTTAAACATCTTACCAGCTATTACCTTACCAGAATTTGAAATAAACCTGTGCTGAAGGAGAGGAGAATATATACAGATTTCCTATCAAAGTTAAAGCACAAAGAACAAGCATCATTAAACTTTTCAAAACCTTTGTCAGAGGTAAAAATGTTCTGAGAGGAAAAGCAAAAGAGAAAATGGAAAATTACCCTTGTTTAAATTCCTAATATGGGATTTTACCTTTTAAATCTGTTAGAGCTCCTTCCTAATCCACAGCTATTGAGGTATTTGAAACAGCAGCTCTGAAGAACTAAATGTTTAGTGATTTAGTCTACATATGGAATTTACTTAAAAACCAAATTGCTTGTGATATTAAGAAATAATTGTATGGTTTCTCAGCATTATCTTAGGTGTCAAGAAACCTTCTTTTGCAACATAAAAATACTGCAACTCTTCCTGCACTGCTGTGGGTTTAAGCAGTCAGACAGATGTGAGCATCATTACTGAACTTGAATTAACTGCACTATACCAAGTTCCAAACAACACATCTGCCTCTGAACTAGCCACTGCTAATGGTGATGTTTCCCAAGGCTCTTTGGGGAGAGCAGTGTTCTTCTCACTCTGGTACATCCACACCACTCTGTGAACTCCATTGAAATCATCTTTCTGATCCTGCAGTAAGATCTTACCTAGGTCCCAATTGTTGTATTATTGTGTTGTGTTTACTGCCTCAGTAGGTGTTCTGTCTGCTCTATCAATGCTCAAGCTCTTTGAGATTGTTCCTGTGTTTTTAAAATTCAAAAAAGGATCGCAAGTGACATTCACTTTCTAAAAGTGTGGGGACATTAAACATAGGCCTGATACATGCATATGTCAAAAGCTTATGTTTTTTTAATATTAAAAAGTTATGTACAAAACACTACAAAAAGTTAAATCTAGCATGGATAAAAATCACCAGGGATATCAGTGTGAATTTTAACCCACAAGCTCCTCAGAATTTGCTCCTTTTGAAAACTGTATGAAAAAAAAATTAGATGAAACAGAAGTGGTTTTACAGAAATCATAGAACCTGCTTTACAAGTATAAAGAACATGTAGTATTTATCTGCATGTGTAAGTAATTAAAATTCAAAGTATTAATATAAATAGTAAGAATAACAAGAAGTTTAATGAGTCCCTGTGGAACACAGACCAAGATAGTTTGGCTAAAATCTTCCATAAATACAACTGCAGTGGAATTGTGCACACAAGAACAATAAAGCAGAGTAACTGCCTGAAAAAGAAAACCAAATAAAGGTGAACAAAAGAAAGAAGCATGAATAAATACAAGTCCAGCGTAGAAAACTAGAGACAACTCTATCAGGATGTAGTGAGGAAGACAGCTAAACAAGCATTGCTGTCTCTCAGCCACTGCCTTTATCTCCCACTTCATGCTTGTTTCATGTCACAAAATCAAGACAAAAGCAGTAAAAGTGACTTGTGAAAAAATAACAGATGCATAGCACAGCATCACACTGAAATGCAGGCAAAGATAAACCACTTTCACCAGATGACAAGTGAACAGTCAAAAGAAGTATTCTGCAGTCCAAATCTGATGCTGCAAATGGACCTGAGTTAGTTTGTTAGATGAGAGTGTGCATCAAAGCACGCTGTCCTCCCCCAGAGGAGCATCTTTTAACAACCTCATAAGTCTTTTGAGCGCCAATTTTCCAAATAGCTCCAAGGACGCAGAAAAAGTCAGTCACTCCAATCCCTGTTTTAACTGAAGGATTTGATTAACCATCCAGAACATATTACCTTGGGGCACATGACAAGGTTACATCTCGCTACCTCCATTGCATGGATTTTCAAATTGTTTGTGAAACAGCTCCCAGAGGCCTGTATTACAGTACAGCTTTAAAGCACACAGAAATGGGAAAGACTTCTCTGTAAAACATTACATTTTAACACAAAACATAGCCCTTGAATCATAACCAACTTGGACATGGGCAGAACAAGGCAGAAAACCTGGAGAAGATAGAGTGAAAGTTGTCCTAGGAAACAAACACCTTCCCTGTTTATTTTCAGAGGCCTGAGAATACCCTTCATTCATCTGGCTGGATCCACAGCTGGCTTTCACAGCACCTAGTTTTCAGCACTTCAGACTCTAGTACAACATGCAGCTTTTAACTGGGACTTAGACTTTTCCTATGATGTGAGGCAAGGCATGGTAAGTGAAAAGTGGATGTACAAAAACACACAGTCCTGGAAGCAAAAGCGGGCCAAACTGCAGGGTTGTGTCTGTGTGGGAACTGTGGTCTTGAGCCCGCTTCTGAAATCCAGTGTCTCCAACAGCCATTGCTCATATAAAACAAAACCAGGAGACCAAGTGGTGGTTCTTTAGTTTCATCCTATCATTAAATGTCATTTGAGACACAGAAGGGTTGCATCTAGATCCATTCTCCACTTGAGACATTTTTAATTTTGTTTTTTCCTACACAGGCTCCTTTAATTGCTTTTTAAAAACTGGGTTTGAATCTTAGCCACAATTAACATTTATGTACATAACACTTGGTAAAGCATGAGCAGAGAGGAAAAAAAGGCAGTAAAAATGTTATTTTTACTTATTGCAGGTCAAAATATTAAAATCATTACAACATGTAGTAAATGTGTATACGTAGACACCAAGCCACCGTAACATTGTCTGCACCAATAAAACAAAACCCAATAATATTAATTTCAGTTATCTGTAGTGAAATGCACTGATGCGACACTGGAAATCTTCTAAATGGAAATAATGTGCTCAGACACATCAGTTTATGATTCTTTCTATAAACAGGTTTTTTCCAATATTTACTTTTGTCAAGCATCAGCTTGTCTACTGACACTTTTGGATTGCAGCAGGTTTCTGCAGTATAAGAGCCTAAAGAATAATAAAAAAAAATGGCTTCCTGATTCAAGAGATTAGCCTCTAGCATAGACAGCATTTATTCTGGCTATAATACAACTCACATCTGGTTAAAAGAGATGTAATGCATAGAGAGGGTCTCTTTCTCATGCAGGTCTGATGCATTTATTTTTCCTGTTTGCTGAGCTCTAAGGTTCAGTGGTGAATGTGAACGGAGGTCTCACAGACCTTTTCTTTTTTAACTTAGAGGTCAAACCTACTGCATGAAATACATTTTAAAAAATCTTTTTCTTTTTTTTTTAACTAACCCAGAGTAAGGATTATTATTCTTATGTATTCTGCAAAACAGGGATAGTTAGTTTTTACGGTAAATTCATTACTTAACACAGAGAAATTTTAGTAACTTGCCTCAGTTGCATTCCTGGCAAAATAAAGTAACAGTAGCAACAGCAAGTTGACATTTGTTTTCACAAAGATAATTATTTAAAGTGTCAGTAGTGAGTATCTCACAGTGGTAGAGAAAAAGGAAAGCTGCCTTCTTAAGAGAACAGACTTGAAAAACTATACACGCAATAAGGATGTCTCAAAGTAACAGCCAACACAAAAAACATGTATAAATGCCATGAGTTCTGCTTTACATCTTAACCACTACACATGCTTATTTTCAGACCATGAACAGGCTCAAACAAAAGCCTTTTTTAAATGACAAGAATGAGTAATTAATTTAGAAACATGAAAATACTTATTTATCTGTGCATATTGGTCAAATTCTTAGTAACAGTAAAATTCTCATGAACTGAGTGAAGAGATTAAGGAAGGTTTTGATATTTCCAGAAAAAAGATTTTTAGCCAGAAATAAAGAAAATCCATCTGTGAGAAAAGAAACTGAAACACAGTGATAAAATACGAGCAAACGTTCAGTGGAGGCATGTGATCACAGGCAAACTGGGACAAAGCGAAGAAAGGAGCAGAGGTGTTGGATCTCTGCAGGGGTCAGCTCTCCTGGGGCACGCTCAGCCACTTGGCTCACAGGGCTGGAAGCACAGCAGCTCCAGATGTTAACCTGGAGATCTGAGCCATGACATAAAACCTCTGAGGGAAAGCATCTTGTCCTCCTTTCTACACAAGAACTCGGGGCTGTGTGCCTCCTGGCCTTCAGCTATAATGAACTTGTCTACTGTCTTAATGCACAGCTCTCTGCTGGGCCACTGACTCAGGTGTGCCCTGTCCCCTGGCAAACATTTTGGGGCTGGAGGCCTGCAGCCAATACAAACCATCCTCTTAATAGAGTGACAGCCAAGTGGCAGAGAGAGAATGAATTTGTGTGATGTTGCTCAACAGCTTCTGTGTGCACAAGGTCTGTGGGAGTTCTGCTTGATTTGCTGTCCAAGTTGCTGCTCAGCATTGCTGAACTGAATCTCTTAGAAGGAGAGAAAGGAAGAAGCCATTCAGACTGAAAACATGAGCATCACTCCTACATTTAATTCAGCCTAAGAAGACCTGAAACTGTCGGTGAATGCTTTCAATGATGAACATCAAGTTGTGTGAATTGAGTTGTGGATGATTAAGAGAAGAAACCTGAAAACTGGCCACAATATTTTAATCAACTAGGAAAGTAAGTAGTTTTTTAGAATGGTTCAAGCAGGTCTGATTTTTCAGTGATAAATTCATTTTAAAGGATGCAATTTTCAGATCAAACAATTAGGTACTCATTTTTATAGAAATTAAAACTTAACACATTATTACTGAAAGCTTGTGTAGTGAAGTATTTCACAAATCCTGTTGTGTTCCGGAAAGCATTATGGTATTTCAGGGAGAAGAGAAACATTTTGGGATTTGGTTTTGATCTACCTAGTTCTATGCTTTCTTTTGCCTGCTTCATTGTTAAAAGAAACTCATTCACTGAGCTCTGAAGTTCAGCTGAAGGCAGCCTATCTGTGGTCCATTCACAGCACCAGGTCCATGGCTGGAAAGCCCTGACATGTCACCTTATCCTGCCCTCACGAGGAGCACACCAACTCATGCCAACAATAAAATCCCACTGCTCGGGCCTAAGCAGTGGACTGCTGCTGAGAATAAAATAACCACTTGTGGGCTAAATGAATAATACTAAACTCAACTAGCAAGCCATCAGATCCCCCAGACCACTGGAATGATGAGGGGAACTTATCTAAACCACATTCACAGCAAAGACTTTGCTAGCCAAAATAATTCACATGTCCCTGTTAAAGATATGGTATTTTTGTGGCTATTCAAAGCACCACAATAAAAAATACACTTGAGTTCATGAGGGATCTTCTCCTTTCACTCCAAACCCAAAGACACATGGTCTTCCATAACATCAGCACTACCCAGTAAAGCCTCTCAGTTCCCAGACACACTAAAAACACTCCAGTTTGTGACATAACTGGGGCATGGTAATCTGGAGAGACCAGCAGGCAGCACAGCGTGGATGGTCCAAGCTCCCAAGGGGTTTGTTTAGTCAAACAAACCAACCATATTGTCTTTTGTCTGGAAACCACATGGATAGCACAATTTTTGGGAGGTGTTTCTTTTGTTGCCTGTGGTGAACACCCTTCTGTGGGTAAAGCACCGTCTCCCTTTGAGATGCTTTTTGCTCTTGGTAGTGCTGTGGTTATTGTGATTTTAGTAAATAGTTATTCCTGTTCCTTCATTACGGGAAGGGGCATGGGGAGAAAGGGAGCAGCCTTAGTGGGGTTGAATTTTCCAGGGGTTTTAAACCATCACAATGTACTGGTGCTTTCTGAGTGGCTTTGCAATCAATTGGTCATATGGTTATCCCACACTTAAGTTAATAAAACCTCCACATTCAAACCACAAATTATTGCAGGACAATATACAGTGCATTCTTTATCTGATCCTGTGTGCATAGCTGAATACAAATATATTATGAAGAACATTAGGGAAATACATTTCTCAATAGGATATTTTTCTTAAAGCAATCTTTTAATTATATTATCTTTTACAGGTGTACAGTAAGTTGTTTGCCTTGTCATTTAAGAAACTGCTGCTTCAAGACTTTGGAATGCATTGTCAGTGATATTGATATCACATTCCAAAACCAGCAAAACTTGATTAATGGCCTCTATTGCAATGAGAAATCACACGGCAGTGCTATGGATCTACTTTCCTAAGAATGTAAAGAAAGTGAGAAGAATGAGAGGGATGTGCATTTAGAAGGCCAGATCATGGACCTTCTGACAGTGGTATTTACTGCACAAATTAAAGTTTGTGGATTTGGGGGTTGGGGGACTGCTGCTTTTATGTAGCCTTAGAACTGATGAAGGGAGACATAAACTTAAGAGTCAACAAACCTTAAGGAAACATGACACTGAGAATTAGTATGTACTAAATGAGATATTTATTATGGGATTCAGTGCCAAATATATTTGCATTGTTTGTAAAACATTGCATGTATCTTTGCAGACAAAGCTGAGAACACTGCAAGAAATTTTTTCAATTTTAGAACCAGGAGTTATAAAATGTTGATTAGGTACTCTGATAAATGGGAAGCATTTAAACATTTTGGATATATTGAAGTAATTCAGGTGTGAAGACATCTAACTTACATCACCCAATTGTATTTCTCCCCTGAATATCAGAAGCATCCAATAAAGAAGAAACATCCATTCTTGAATCCTCACTGAACAAAGCAATTTTTACATTTCTAAGCAAGGCAGCCACGATAATGGCATTTGCATTACGTATACACGCTTTAAGGAGAGGCACATCTATTCTCATCACTCAATTCAGCAACCATTTTAAAAGGCTGCCTTTGCTGTCACCCAGGCTTACTTTGTCTTCTGTGTTTTCTCTATCATCCCTCTCAGTGACAGCATTAGATCACAGAGTTGCAGCATGATTTAATAGCCAGTGCTTCAGAAGTAATTAGTAAGAAAGCCACCTGCCTCGCCACTTCTTCAAAAGGCAGGAGGCCTCATCCCACACCTCCCTGTCACTCACATGCCTTCTGAGGAGGTGCCTGTAACACACTGGTTCACCATCTGAGCCTCTGGAGTGGACACCCACAAAACGGTGCAATAAAAGTTAGAAACCAGTCTCCCAGAATGAATGGCACTATTTTAAAAGGGCACACTGGTAATGAAATCAGGGCTTATAGTACATTAGCCAAGGGGTTAATCAGCCTTACTTGTTATTTACAAGACACAGTGGGTATTAAACAGGTGTCATTTAACATTAAACAGGTATTCATAGAGTGGTCAGGACTGTGCCCAGTCTGGACCACCAATGTACTTAAAAGAAAGGCAAGAAATTACTAAGTTTTTAAACAAAACCACAAAAATAGCTAAAGAGATTGTGTTACTTGGACGAAGGTAAGGGAGTCATGAAAAGCAGTGAGAGAGAAATGGGCCATAGAAGTCTTCTGGCATCTAAAGATCACCATAAAGGTGACAGTAATAAATACCCACCATGTCCACTTGCAATAGAACTAGAAGAATTCCATTTATCTTGCAGTAAAGAAGATTAGCTTGGCTACCTGGAGAATCTTTCTTCCCATAAAGCTACTGAATCACTAAAATAGGACACAGAGAAAACCGTGGAATCTGTTTCACAGGTTTAGAAGAAAAACATAGATGAATTTCCAAACTGCAAGAATGACTACAACCTACAGTTGTATATTCAATGACAATACTTATTTTATAAAATTTCTGGTGTGTCAAGAATTGTTGCATCTCAATACTAGTGTAAATTAAAAAATTTAATGAGCATATTGTATTAATACTGAATAATAGTGATTAAAGAGTGTAATGCATTAATTAAACAAGACAACTTAAATACACAGAAATAGTAAAAAAAAAAAAAATCCACTTGCATAGCGTAGAGCTAAAACCCTTATGTTAACACATGCAACCATTCCCCTGTTTTGTGCAGCTCATTTTGCATCTTCACCTTCATTAACAACTACGTTCCTCCCCCTTTGAAGACCTTTGCCTTAACTCTAGTTCTTATCCATTTCCATATTTGGGTCCCTATTTTATTGCATTTTGAAAATTATTAAATGTTAAATTATTATTATTAGATGTTATATAAGTCTACCCCCTGCCCCCAACTACACATTTCTTAAACAATCTGTGCAGTGTCCACAACTTCCAAACTTTTGTTAGCAGGAACAACCAAATGGCCATAGAGGTCTACCACCTAGCAAGGGGAAACAGAAAAAAGCAGGTTGGGAAAAAAAAAAAAAAGTGAGTGAAGATAAAATAATTCAAATCAGTTCTAAATGCAGTTCCTATTTTATCTTTATTCTTTCTAAAAATATACACAAATTTATTACCATCCTATTGGTATTGTATCCAATTAAATTTTGCCAATATGATTTACAAAACTCAGCATAATCCCAGCTATTGTACACTTACATTTTTTTTACTGTACAGGTGTGGTCCCAAGAAGGTGCCAAATACCCCATAGCAGGAACAGTTTCTTGTTCCAGAAACTTGTGATTTAAGAATAATACAAGACAGAACAGCTGGCTGTAATAAATGGGCAAGGCAACAGAGAGTGTAACAGTGGGTAATGCAAGTCAGGCAAGATCACTCTCTGCTTTTTGCTACCAGTTTCATTTGGGAAAGTAGGGAGGGCAAGAGAATTTTTTGCAGTAAGCTTGCTAAAAATTCTATTTGCAGTTTTTCCAATAAACCAAAGGTGATATTAGATCCCTAGATTTGAGAAGACCACCATAGTCATGCCCATGCATTTTTACCCACATCTTTAAAACAACTAATTTTTAGGGTCAAAATGGAAAAGGACTTCAATTATTTCCTGCTCAGCATGTGCAGATGAAGATATCATGAACATATGTGAACTTCTTTCTTCCATTTACACAATTCATTATCTCTTACATCAATTAAAATCAGAAGGATGACAGAAAGTTTGCAGTTGAGGAACAGAAGTGTGTTCCTTTAAGCCTCTTGAGGAAAAGGGCAGATTCACATTGCTGATGTGAAACAAGAGGCTGCTTTTCTAAATTTTATTTTCAAAATCAGAGGGAGAGAATTTTTCCTCTGCAATATTTAGAGAACAGTACACAGCCATTTACCAAAGGATCAAGGATTTATTTCAAGGATCCAACTGCATATGAAATGCCAATCTTTGAGACTGTGCCCTGCCTAGAAACAAAATACTCAGCTACCCTGAGAGTGCCTGTAGGAACAATGCAGCTGGATCTCTTCCACAGAGAATGGGCAAATTCCCAATACACAAAGTCTCAGATTTTTCTGAAATTCATTCACCTTTATTTTCTTCTCTGCTTCTTAAATACGAAGTATATTGATAAAGCATGGATGCTGTTCAAGAAGCAGAGAGACTAAAAATTTATGCACTTAGAGCAAATTTGAGTTTTGGTTTCCAAGACAAGCTGGAAAACTCAACATGTTATGCTATACATAGCTGAATCTCAGACTTTTGGGGACACAAAGTTCCCAGATTAATGAGCAAACAGCAGTGTCAGAGAGCCCTTTCCATAACCATCCGTGCACATATGCATCTGTGTGAGACTTCCACTGATCACGTCGGAGGCGTCTGCCAAGGACTTCACAAGTAAACAAAAACTTTAATTCCCTCCTCACTAACTGAACCTACACCAAAGCAGAAATGCAACATTTCCATCCCCACTTAGCTTCTACTTCCCCTTTAAGGTGAAGACCAGCATTTTAACAATAGCACATGACTCGCTCCACCTTTATCAGATTAACCAGACTGTTTTCTGACAACACTCACTAAACCTTTTAATCTGAACTAATACTTCCATTGTGTATGATTTTGGGCATGTGTAGACATAATCTCTTTTTTAAAAAGGAACTGAGTACATTCAGAAATGAAAATATAATGAATGCAGGAACACAAGTATGCTAAATATTTTTGAGAGACAGGTTAGAAAATAAACATCTGGTATTTATATTCAACCAGACTATGTTCTAAAACCATAAAACAGACTATGAAAGTCGTTCTTGTAGTCAAATTGCCAGTAAGGAAAAAAATTAAGAGATGCTTTTATCTGCTCTACCAAAACTTCTCTCTTGGAAGTTACATTCACAGAATGGTTTTCTTTCCTTTGTATATGGGTGCTCCAGATACTGCAGTTGCACTATTGCCAGTTGCAGTTGAAAGAAAACTTCCGCCAATCCCAGCAAAAAAAGGTCACCCTAGTTG